>CM037870.1:5681057-5866057 GCA_021292105.1 Anadara kagoshimensis
TACTTCATGGCTGGGCTAAAGTGGTAAGTCATTAAAATATACAATGCCTTACTTCATGGCTGGGCTAAAGTGGTAAGTCATTAAAATATAAAACGCCTTACTTCATAGCTGGGCTAAAGTGGTAGGTCATTAAAATATACAATGCCTTACTTCATGGCTGGGCTAAAGTGGTAGGTCATTAAAATATACAACGCCTTACTTCATGGCTGGGCTAAAGTGGTAAGTCATTAAGATATACAATGCCTTACTTCATGGCTGGGCTAAAGTGGTGAGTCATTAAAATATACAATGCCTTACTTCATGGTTTGGCTAAAGTGGTAAGTCATTAAAATATAAAACGCCTTACTTCATGGCTGGGCTAAAGTGGTAAGTCATTAAGATATACATTGCCTTACTTCATGGCTGGGCTAAAGTGGTAAGTCATTAAAATATACAACGCCTTACTTCATGGCTGGGCTAAAGTGATAGGTCATTAAAATATACAATGCCTTACTTCATGGCTGGGCTAAAGTGGTAAGTCATTTAAATATACAACGCCTTACTTCATGGCTGGGCTAAAGTGGTAAGTCATTAAGATATACAATGCCTTACTTCATGGCTGGGCTAAAGTGGTAAGTCATTAAGATATACAATGCCTTACTTCATGGCTGGGCTAAAGTGGTAAGTCATTAAGATATACAATGCCTTACTTCATGGCTGGGCTAAAGTGGTAAGTCATTAAGATATACAATGCCTTACTTCATGGCTGGGCTAAAGTGGTAAGTCATTAAGATATACAATGCCTTACTTCATGGCTGGGCTAAAGTGGTAAGTCATTAAGATATACAACACCTTACTTCATGGTTCGGCTAAAGTGGTAGGTCATTAAAATATACAACACCTTACTTCATGGCTGGGCTAAAGTGGTAGGTCATTAAAATATACAATGCCTTACTTCATGGTTCAGCTAAAGTGGTAAGTCATTAAGATATACAACACCTTACTTCAAAGTTCGGCTGAAGTGGTAGGTCATTAAAATATACAACACCTTACTTCATGGCTGGGCTAAAGTGGTAGGTCATTAAAATATTCAATGCCTTACTTCAAAGTTCGGCTAAAGTGGTAAGTCATTAAAATATACAACGCCTTACTTCATGGTTCGGCTAAAGTGGTAAGTCATTAAAATATACAATGCCTTCCTTCATGGTTCGGCTAAAGTGGTAGGTCATTAAAATATACAACACCTTACTTCATGGTTCGGCTAAAGTGGTAAGTCATTAAAATATACAATGCCTTCCTTCATGGCTGGGCTAAAGTGGTAGGTCATTAAAATATACAATGCCTTACTTCATGGCTTGGCTAAAGTGGTAGGTCATTAAAATATACAACACCTTACTTCATGGTTCGGCTAAAGTGGTAGGTCATTAGAATATACAATGCCTTCCTTCATGGGTTGGCTAAAGTGGTAAGTCGTTAAAATATACAATGCATTCCTTCATGGCTCGGCTAAAGTGGTAAGTCATTAAAATATACAACTCCTTACTTCATGGTTCGGCTAAAGTGGTAAGTCATTAAAATATACAATGCCTTCCTTCATGGGTTGGCTAAAGTGGTAAGTCGTTAAAATATACAACGCCTTATATCATGGCTGGGCTAAAGTGGTAAGTCATTAAAATATACAATGCCTTCCTTCATGGCTCGGCTAAATTGGTAAGTCATTAAAATATACAACGCCTTACTTTATGGCTGGGCTAAAGTGGTAGGTCATTAAAATATACAACGTTTTGCTTCATGGTTCGGCTAAAGTGGTAGGTCATTAAAATATACAACACCTTACTTCATGGCTGGGCTAAAGTGGTAGGTCATTAAAATATACAATGCCTTACTTCATGGTTCAGCTAAAGTGGTAAGTCATTAAGATATACAACACCTTACTTCAAAGTTCGGCTAAAGTGGTAGGTCATTAAAATATACAACACCTTACTTCATGGCTGGGCTAAAGTGGTAGGTCATTAAAATATTCAATGCCTTACTTCAAAGTTCGGCTAAAGTGGTAAGTCATTAAAATATACAACGCCTTACTTCATGGTTCGGCTAAAGTGGTAAGTCATTAAAATATACAATGCCTTCCTTCATGGTTCGGCTAAAGTGGTAGGTCATTAAAATATACAACACCTTACTTCATGGTTCGGCTAAAGTGGTAAGTCATTAAAATATACAATGCCTTCCTTCATGGCTGGGCTAAAGTGGTAGGTCATTAAAATATACAATGCCTTACTTCATGGCTTGGCTAAAGTGGTAGGTCATTAAAATATACAACACCTTACTTCATGGTTCGGCTAAAGTGGTAGGTCATTAGAATATACAATGCCTTCCTTCATGGGTTGGCTAAAGTGGTAAGTCGTTAAAATATACAATGCATTCCTTCATGGCTCGGCTAAAGTGGTAAGTCATTAAAATATACAACGCCTTACTTCATGGTTCGGCTAAAGTGGTAAGTCATTAAAATATACAATGCCTTCCTTCATGGGTTGGCTAAAGTGGTAAGTCGTTAAAATATACAACGCCTTATATCATGGCTGGGCTAAAGTGGTAAGTCATTAAAATATACAATGCCTTCCTTCATGGCTCGGCTAAATTGGTAAGTCATTAAAATATACAACGCCTTACTTTATGGCTGGGCTAAAGTGGTAGGTCATTAAAATATACAACGTTTTGCTTCATGGTACAGCTAAAGTGGTAGGTCATTAAAATATACAACGCCTTGCTTCATGGTACGGCTAAAGTGGTAGGTCATTAAAATATACAACTCCCAAGTTGGAGGTCATGGGTTTAAACTCCAAGCAGGTCTGACCCAAGACTTGAAAGTGGGTAGTGACTGTTCTTTCGCCAAGCACTCAGCATTACAAAATGAAAGTCGCGGTTCTTTCTGATGGGAACTTAAAATAATCAAGATCAATTGTCACGTTAGGTGTGGCTTGATAAAGAACCCTGCTGTATAATGCCATCAGCACAACGCACAGGCAAAATTTCTGCACCTTTGCCTATAGGTGGCGATGCTGTGATATAAGTGAATATTCTTGACTGGAACCTTAAATGCCATTACTTATACTTTATAAAGCTCTTAAAATCATATTACAATCTGTAAAGTTTTAGCTTGATCATGTTGTCAAGTGTTGATTTCATCTTTCGGATGAGTGGTAAAAAATCAACAAATGTTTTCACAAAATCTGAATCTTCTTGCTAGTAAACATTCATGATTTATAGTTGGCCGTGTAATTACATTGTTTTCTCAGTACTGTTTAATACCAGGATAAAATTTAAGATTTTAATTTATCATGATCTGGTATCCAGTATTTTCTGTGGTAAGTATTACTCTCTGTTATTTTTTATATAACCACATTGACATACATATGTTCTGTTTTGTAGGGAAATTTAGCAAAGATACAAGACGTATTTTCTTTTATGAGGGAGAGTAAAGTTACTCCAACATTACAGTCATATGCTGCCGTTATAGAATGTATGGGTAGATCTAAGGCGATGCGATTGGAAATTGCCCAAAAGCTGTTAACCGATATCAAGAATAGTGTGAGTTATTACAGTTTAAAGGGGCCCCAGTGTCCAAGTAATATGAAGCACAAGCAGGCTTGGTTTCATAATCATTCCTCAACTAAGGTTTTCCTTAACTTAAATCTGGCAAATTTGAAACCTGAATAATTTTGCGAATTGTTAAAAGAATTAGGAATTTAAGGTGTTATTATAAAGATCACTTCAAGCTTATAGTATCTTTATTTAGTCAAAAATGTACAGCCATAGTTCCAATAGATTGCCAAAATTTGCGAAAATTAAGTTAGGGAAAATCTTAGTTAAGAATGATTGTGAAACTGGAGCCAGTGCTCAAAGTTTGGCTCTTTCTGGTTGAAGCTTTTAGTGCCCTTATGTGTTTTGATGACTAAATTTGTAAATTATGTGTCACCTGTTTTCAGACATCCAAAATTAAGACTGTTAATGAAATTGAAATAAAGGGCGCAGAGTTTATCAACTGCATACCAGTGAGTGCATGAAAAACAAGAAATAAAATGGTTTTAATTCCATTTTTCTTATACTGTGAATACATTTAATTTCGTGGGCTCCAATTTTCGTGGTTCTGAGAAAAAATACAATTTCGTGGGATGATAAATTCGTGGATAAAGCACCTGTTAATATCTTCTTCTATTGTCCATAACTTCCTTTGAAGATCGACGAACCGTTGACGACTCTACATACATGAGTAAAAATCAGTCTTATACAGAAGGTAGTCGAAATTAATCATTAAGGTGAGCTGATAATCAGGCACCCGGGTAAACAAATTGAAAAAAAAATGATGATAAAAATTAAATCAATTTCTTCATTAGATATTTACGTAAAGGTAGAATGAAAAATGACCTCATTCATTGAGCCAAGACGACTCCAGATTTAACTGGTTTCCGATCAAATAAATATTTCTCGAAGTGTAAATTTGATGAAAATTCAACTTCTTTCGCTCGAAAATGACATGTGGTCAGTCCTTGTAAACAAAACACAAACTGAAGCCATGATACAGATTTCACTGAAAGTAATAGAGCGAAACGAAATAACTCGTCTGGAACATGAAGTGTTACTCAAGATTAGTAATTAACCGTGATCAGTTCAGTAATCTCTTAATCCGATTACGACCCGCGGGTGCTTGATCGATTAAACACCTGAGTCCACGCCAGATGAGTAACTTTTTACCTCATCATAGAATATTCAGATTCTGTTATTTACATTTCATTGGAATGCGCATGGCAATGTGTACTGCCAGTAGTTCCGGTGATTATTAATAGCCGGCAATACCATGTGCTCTGTATTATAACGATAATAAAGTAAGTTTATTTTATAACTTCAATTGTTGTTATTTACTTTTACTTTTAATTAAACTAATATGATTCAAATGAACTGTCGATATCGATAGATTTGCCGTTCGAAGTTCAACATTTTATTTACAAATGAAGTTTGAAAACTTCGAGATATCATCGTGAATTTAATATTTTTAAAGTGACTGAAACCTTAATCTAATGAAGATCGCATCTCGATGTTCGGTCGCTCGAACCCCCAGATAACCCGAATACTTGGCCAAAGTCCCATGGACTTCGAGCCATCGAAGTTCTACTGTACATATATATTCGTTGACATGTAAATTCGTGGGTCAAGGTATCCACGAAAACAACGAAAATTGGAACACCACGAAAATTAATGAATTCACAGTAGTTTTATTTTTGATAACACAAATTTTTGATTGGCTCCTGAAAATTTTTGATAAGGGACCATACAGGCTTCTAGAATAAAAATGAGCAATGAAAAGTGGTCTAATGGGACACAGTGCCTCTCAGCACCTAGGTTTGGATGCCATTTGGGGCACATCCCTGAAATTACCACCTCAATAAAAGTGAAATAATCTTGTCTTGGTTGCAAAACATTATTACTAAACTCAGCTTACTGAGTGTCGGCTGAATAAACAGTTTTACACTACATTGAGTACGAGTTGATTTTTCTCTGGGCGAGCGTTGTTGACAAAATGATTACTTTTTTGGTTTGCCAATGTCTTAATTACCTTGTTAAACCTGTACATGTATATACATGTACATGTAAATCAGGTAATTTGAAATCTCCATATTCAGTGATTTTGTTATGGCGATGATATATTCATGTTTTCAGTTTATGTAATCTTCATGTTGATTGAAAATAATCGTAAACTGTGTTTCTTTATAATTTCAGGGTTATGATATAAAGGATATATTCAACAAATGTTTATTTGTAAAAGATGAGAGATTTCATATAAAAAAGGTAAGTTTATTAATACACATACTTAATTCTATAAAGAAATTTTCACATCAGTTGATTTTTTCGACAAGCAAAACATATCTAACATATTTGGGACCATTGCAGAGTCTGATATTTACAACAGATTTTGGTCCCATATTCACAGAGTTATGTCCCTTGTCATTGATGGGGATGTAGGGTATATGTATGCTTTAGACTGCTTGGTGCAATTAAATCATGTTAAATTTATAATATTTGTGTTACTTTGATCTAAACATGACATAAACAAACACAGCAATTGGTGCCTCCTCCCACCCCCACCCCCTCATGTATTTAACCGACACTCTGTATAGAAGTATTGCATCATACTACATTGTGAAGAAATTAGAATCACTTGTGATGCTTTGTTTATAGTTTTGAAATGTAATACAGTGACCTAATGTTTACTTATACCTTTATTTACAGGCATTAAAATCAATTGACCCACATTTTGTACCACATCCAGTTCCAGCGAATACACCTTATGTAGGGCCACTGATAGAAAAACTCAATGAACCACTAAATCCTGAACAGGTAATGTATATTAATACTGTTATTTAATTATATTAATATAATTAATTCAGCATAACTTAGAATTTCATGCTGCACATCGATTTACATGCTGACATCATTTTAACTTCTGATGCGAAATTAGGGCCTCAGTGGGCATCTGGCCGAGTGGTCTAGGGCATCTGGCAGAGTGGTCTAGGGCATCTGGCCCAGTGGTCGTGGGCATCTGGCCGAGTGGTCTAGGGCATCTGGCCGAGTGGTCTAGGGCATCTGGCCCAGTGGTCGTGGGCATCTGGCCGAGTGGTCTAGGGCATCTGGCCGAGTGGTCTAGGGCATCTGGCCGAGTGGTCTAGGGCATGTGTATACAGATCACAGCATCTCTAACTGCCTAAGTTTAAATTTTAACTTGAGACAGATCTAAAGTATAAAACTCTGATTTCCACCATCATTGCTGAACTGACCACCTCAATTTTAAATGAAAATTTTTTTTATTGGGATGTAAAACTCTATTTCACTGCATTGGACTAGTGCCTTATTTTCTGTTTCTCTTTTACAAGCTACAACTTTAATACTTTATTTGGAGCCTCTCATGTTCTGTCATTCTGGTTTTGAAATTTGTTAGCGTGTACGGGAAAGAACAAGACCAGGTGTGGAAACCATGTACATAAGCTATATATGTATATTGCAGGTTGTGGAGAAAAATCCTTATTTTGGTGTTAAAAGCAAGAGATATAATAAAGAAAATACCAGAACAGATAGAAAAAGAGAAAAAGTTTTTGTTACAGTTAAATCTGTACTAGCAAGTAAAAATCCCAATGAACACACTATATACATGGTAAGATTACGAGAAAGTTGTCCTTTATCATTTCACATCCAGAGGGTGTTCTGAATTAATTGTCCTTTATCATTTCACATCCAGGGGGTGTTCTGAATTAATTGGCCTTTATCATTTCACATCCAGGGGGTGTTCTGAATTAATTGGCCATTATCATTTCACATCCAGAGGGTGTTCTGAATTAATTGACCTTAATCATTTCACATTCAGGGGGTGTTCTGAATTAATTGGCCTTTATCATTTCACATCCAGAGGGTGTTCTGAATTAATTGTCCTTTATCATTTCACATCCAAAGGGTGTTCTGAATTAATTGGTTGTTATCATTTCACATCCAGAGGGTGTTCTGAATTAATTGTCCTTTATCATTTCACATCCAGAGGGTGTTCTGAATTAATTGTCCTTTATCATTTCACATCCAGAGGGTGTTCTGAATTAATTGACCTTTATCATTTCACATCCAGAGGGTGTTCTGAATTAATTGACCTTTATCATTTCACATCCAGAGGGTGTTCTGAATTAATTGTCCTTTATCATTTCACATCCAGAGGGTGTTCTGAATTAATTGGTTGTTATCATTTCACATCCAGAGGGTGTTCTGAATTAATTGGCCATTATCATTTCACATCCAGAGGGTGTTCTGAATTAATTGACCTTTATCATTTCACATCCAGAGGGTGTTCTGAATTAATTGACCTTTATCATTTCACATCCAGAGGGTGTTCTGAATTAATTGACCTTTATCATTTCACATCCAGAGGGTGTTCTGAATTAATTGACCTTTATCATTTCACATCCAGAGGGTGTTCTGAATTAATTGGCCTTTATCATTTCACATCCAGAGGGTGTTCTGAATTAATTGTCCTTTATCATTTCACATCCAGAGGGTGTTCTGAATTAATTGGTTGTTATCATTTCACATCCAGAGGGTGTTCTGAATTAATTGGCCATTATCATTTCACATCCAGAGGGTGTTCTGAATTAATTGACCTTTATCATTTCACATCCAGAGGGTGTTTTGAATTAATTGACCTTTATCATTTCACATCCAGAGGGTGTTCTGAATTAATTGACCTTTATCATTTCACATCCAGAGGGTGTTCTGAATTAATTGGCCTTTATCATTTCACATCCAGAGGGTGTTCTGAATTAATTGTCCTTTATCATTTCACATCCAGAGGGTGTTCCAAATTAATTGGCCTTTATCATTTTACATCCAGAGGGTGTTCTGAATTAATTGGTTGTTATCATTTCACATCCAGAGGGTGTTCTGAATTAATTGTCCTTTATCATTTCACATCCAGAGGGTGTTCCAAATTAATTGGCCTTTATCATTTTACATCCAGAGGGTGTTCTGAATTAATTGGTTGTTATCATTTCACATCCAGAGGGTGTTCTGAATTAATTGGCCATTATCATTTCACATCCAGAGGGTGTTCTGAATTAATTGGCCTTTATCATTTCACATCCAGAGCGTGTTCCGAATTAATTTGTCACTGTTTTCTAGATTCTTCCATTCTTTATTATAAAACCAGTGTATTTAATTTTAAATGTGTGTATCTATCAGTTACAAGGGATTATTGAAATGTTGATATGAACCTGATCAGGGGTCGACACTAACACTAGCCTGCAGGTAGTAAAAATTGGTTAGGACTAGTGAATCCTCTATTACCAGTAGCCCGATGGTTTTATCTCAAAACAATTAGATCATATGCTAGATACAGAACAACTTAGACATAATGAATATATACTAGTAATGGGGGGGGAGGGCTTCTGAAAAAAGTTAGTGCCAAACTCTGCTGATCTGGTAACTAGACTGAAATAATGTGACATACAAGTTGCTAAAGGACATATCATATATCATATCTGATGCTGGAACTAAGACCTTTCATTACTGTAAACTAGAAAGTCTTCACGCCAGTGATGAATAATGCTAGAATCATCATTTCAAGACAAATGGTTACTTTTATTTTCACTTCATTAAGTGATGATCAGTACAAATGAATTATATGAAGTTACATATTGACAAAAGTTTCACTTTGGCATGTTGCATTTCTCTAGTTGGATGAAAATATTATGAAACATGAAAATTTCCCTATTTACATTAATACCACTGAGGTAGCTCAGTTGGTAGAGTGCTCGCTCCATAAGTGGGAAGTCATGGGTTCGAGCTCTCGTCAGGTCTGACCCAAGACTTGAAAGTGACTAGTGACTGTTTTTTTGCCAAGCACCTGGCATTGCAGAATGAAAGTCACGGATCTTTCAGATGGGAACATAAAATAAACGAGGTCCCATGTCACGATGGGCATGATAAAGAACCCTGCTGTATAATGCCATCAGCACAACGCAGAGGCAAAATTTCTGCACCTTACCCTATAGCTCGATATAAGTAAAATATTCTTGACTGGGATGTTAAACACCATTACTCAACTCAACTCAGCTCCTATTACATTAATGGTTTTGCAGCCTTGACTATTTGGTTACATTTTTTCAACAAACTGAAGTCACATGTGTACAAGTAACAATTACAGTATATCTATTTATTGGAAAAATTTTTGAATAAATTAAGCTTTTACTGAAAATTGTTCCAGGTATTATGATGGCAATAGTCCTTCATAAATATTAAAATTTAACTTGTCTTTGCTGTCTAAATTTTCTGACAATTTTATTTTTGTTCAGAGAGAAAGAATTCAGGATCTCAAACAAGAGTGGAAGAAACATCTGATTGAAACATATATGAAAAAGTTAAAAGAAATAGAAAAAAATGGTATGTATAAACTTGTTTTTAATTTTGACGAAATGCTTTCATTATATGTAAATGTAGACCACCTGCTTTTGATCCCAATCACTCTTAATTATCCCCTGCCTTTCGAAGAACTAGGGGGGATGTTAAATTTGAGTTTCCGTCCTTCTGTCTATTCTTCCTTTTGTCCTTCCATCCATCCAAAAACTATGAAGCACTATTTCATGAAACTTGGTGCAAAGTATCAACATATAGTGTACATATGAGATGTGCATATCGTTAACCCTATTTGATTTGCTGATTATCCTGGGAGTTATTGCCCTTTGAACATTAGTACAAATCACAGAAAAGAACCTTCCTGGTGGGGAATCCTCTTTCAATGAATCTACTTGTTCATATTATTTGAATTTGTATATAAAGGTCATCTTCCCATAAAGGCCATTTTTACTGGTTCCATTGAATGGTTTTTATAGACAAACTTGTCTGTACTTAAAATAATTTTTTTTATTCATTTCATTACAGAAAAACAGACTATGATAGGTGTAGCTTTTCTAAAGTTATTTAAACCACCAGTATATGCAGATATCATATTGGATGTAAGTATACGTACACAGTACTTAGGGCTAGAACGATACACTCGCTTTACCATACAATACATATCATGATGCATGAAGGGCTAGAACGATACACTCGCTTTACCATACAATACATATCATGATGCATGAAGGGCTAGAACGATACACTCGCTTTACCATACAATGCATATCATGATGCATGAAGGGCTAGAACGATACACTCGCTTTACCATACAATGCATATCATGATGCATGAAGGGCTAGAACGATACACTCGCTTTACCATACAATGCATATCATGATGCATGAAGGGCTAGAACGATACACTCGCTTTACCATACAATGCATATCATGATGCATGAAGGGCTAGAACGATACACTCGCTTTACCATACAATGCATATCATGATGCATGAAGGGCTAGAACGATACACTCGCTTTACCATACAATACATATCATGATGCATGAAGGGCTAGAACGATACACTCACTTTACCATACAATACATATCATGATGCATGAAGGGCTAGAACGATACACTCGCTTTACCATACAATGCATATCATGATGCATGAAGGGCTAGAACGATACACTCGCTTTACCATACAATACATATCATGATGCATGAAGGGCTAGAACGATACACTCGCTTTACCATACAATACATATCATGATGCATGAAGGGCTAGAACGATACACTCGCTTTACCATACAATGCATATCATGATGCATGAAGGGCTAGAACGATACACTCACTTTACCATACAATACATATCATGATGCATGAAGGGCTAGAACGATACACTCGCTTTACCATACAATGCATATCATGATGCATGAAGGGCTAGAACGATACACTCGCTTTACCATACAATGCATATCATGATGCATGAAGGGCTAGAACGATACACTCGCTTTACCATACAATGCATATCATGATGCATGAAGGGCTAGAACGATACACTCGCTTTACCATACAATGCATATCATGATGCATGAAGGGCTAGAACGATACACTCGCTTTACCATACAATGCATATCATGATGCATGAAGGGCTAGAACGATACACTCGCTTTACCATACAATGCATATCATGATGCATGAAGGGCTAGAACGATACACTCGCTTTACCATACCATGCATATCATGATGCATGAAGGGCTAGAACGATACACTCGCTTTACCATACAATGCATATCATGATGCATGAAGGGCTAGAACAATACACTCGCTTTACCATACAATGCATATCATGATGCATGATTTGCGGATCATACAATACATATCATGATGCATGCAGGTCTATGTAACACTTGATAATTTAAAAATTCTAAAAAAGAATTAACTAAAAAGTTAAACTATCAAATATCCAAAATAGGTGACAGACAGACATAAGTTTCTGTGCCTAGCGCTGTGATCATTGTAGTAGCTTACTTGGATGATCAACATATTCTGTATGTAATAGGGTTTATTTTATTTTTACAGGAAGTAGTAAAACTTGCATCTGAATCTGAATATTACAGTCCCAGTAAACATTCTTTACATAGGAGATTTGGGTCTCGTGTATTTAATCGCTACAAATTTGTGGATAAACAAAAAAATGGAGTTATAACAACTGTGAGTAGTGTTTTTTTTATATTCTGTTTAAAACCAAATGATTAGTTTTCATAATATGTTAAAAATCACATGAGTTTTAATCTGTTGTCATCCATAACTAATAGAGCTGCAACAGTATATCGGTATACAATTAAAACTGGTACCATGAGCCGTATTGTGATTATTGCAATATGATTCACAAATACAGTCCAACCTGCCTTCAAGGCCACCTCTATATAACGGCCATCTGCTTATAAAGGCCATTAGAATTTTATCCCAATTGCTCTTTATTCATATTATTTGAACTTGTATATCAAGGCCACCTGCCCATAAATGTCACTTTTACTTGTTCCCTTGGGTGGCCTTTATGGCCTTTATGGACAGGTTTGACTGTATTGAGTATCAGCAATAGGAAGAAAATCTGGAAAATACAGGTTATAAACGTTTTCTATTTTGATAGTATCGGTCTCCCTCAATGAATTGTTTAAAGTCGTATGCTGATGTTACGTGCACTGTTTAACATCTATGTAATGCATATGCCTAAACAGCCCGCATGGCATTATTGTTTGTAATAGAATCGATTCTGTATTCAGAATGCTTCGGCCAAAAGCAAAGCTTGGGTGAATTTTGGACTGAAACGGAAACAGTAGTCGTCGGAGATCATTCCAAATGTAGCAATATGTAAAATGTGTAAGGCAGACGTAAACTTTTCTTTTAAATCATGCTATACAATATAATATGTATTGCAATATTGTTGCAGCTCTAATTACTAACTGTACAATTCGTATTTGCTGTAGATTAATATTACAGTGTATAATCATCCTGTCGAAAGTCATCCATAGAAGTGAAATATTCAAGTTTTTGCAGTATTTGAAAGTGATATCATAACCTTTAATCTGAATGTATGCAACTAATTTAGTGTTCTTGGAAATTATTTGAAATTTGGGAAAAATAAAAATGTGGGGAAAATATTTTTGCAAGATAAAAAAACCCATTTCAGGCGAAAAACATTCAGCTTTAGCATAATAACATTTTCAATAATTTTTATTTTGTGAAAATTTTGAGTCTGTAATGATATAACTAGTTTAACACACGTATAATAATTCATGAATGGCATTGTATTTCCTTAAAATCAAATAGGTGGATGGTTGAGTGGTTGGTTGGTTAGTTTTACGGCCAAGTCAGGAATATTTCACTTACATGTATATTGAGATGTTATCAGCTATAGGTGAAATGACAGAAATTTTTATCTTTGCAGTGTGTCATGTCTATCCTGATACATGGCAACAGTTTTTAAGTTCTCTTTCAATGGTTCCAGTGACTCATTTTTACATACTTAGTACTTGGCAAAAGAACAGTCGCTACAAGTCTTGGTCAGACCTGGCCAGGATTCAAACTCCGAACTTAAAGACTTTATGTATGTCTAAGATATTGTCTTAGTCATTTACATGTATAATATATACAGTGTATTTTTCTTTTATTAATTTGAAGATGCAAAAATTGTACAAAACCTATGCACACATGTATACATCAGAAAATCCAGATACATGTAACCATCGGGTTGCTTGGCAACGCATCTGTAACCAGGACCAAGTAGGATCATCTTTGGTAAATATTTACTTAAGTTAATAGCGACAAAAAGAAGAGGTTCCTACTGCCAGCTAGGAGGGGACGATATATTGATAATTGATTATAATTTATATATTGAAGTCTGTAAACATATCGTTACAAGCTGTAAAAAAAACCCAATATATTGGCACTTTGAATTCTCAAAATTTCTGTGTTTGATTTGAATTTTATACACATGTGAAGAAATGAAAATGTGACAGGCAACAATAGCATGAGCTCTGACATAGAAAGGGATGTTGTTTATTTAAAAAAAATTCTGCATATGTTTGAGCATGCTTGGCTACATGGCAGGACATGGCTGAGTGGTACTGTCACTGGCTTGCAAAGTCAAGGGTTGTGGGTTCGAACCTCACTTGGGACTTGGAAATTTTCTGAGATGATTTTCATCTCTGCTCATATTAAAGCTGTAAAAAGGCTCATTTAGTAGTCTTTCTGATGGGACTCAAAACTGAGGCCCTGTGTGTCTATGCACGTAAAAAAGAGTTCTAAAAAGAGTAGGCTACCAGTGGCCACTACAGAGGACACTACCATTAGAAGTGATTAAAACGGACTGAGTATCAGAACATTAGAATATTAATACATATTTTTTAAATGAACATGAAATTTTAGTTTATCCAGAATTTGTATTGTAAGAGCTCATAAGTTGTATCTATAAAATCTCTATGTTAAAGGATGTTTATAACAAGTCTGATAAAATATAAAATATGTTTTAAAAAATGATTGAAATTCATTACATATGATTCTGTTTTGTTTTGTTTCAGAATCTTCCAGAGAAGCAATTGTCTTTTTTTGCTCAAAAACAAGTAAGTTTAGAATTTATATATGAAATATTCGACTTGGACAGTAAATCCAGGCAGAAGGTTTGGTTGGAGAACCTTACATAAATGATTTATTTGTGTTGTAGTGGAAACACAAACATAATAGTTTGTTGTTTTGTATAGCTCAAGCATGACCATGTGTTGTATATTTGTAACAGAGAACATTTTTTTACTAGTGGAAATGTTCCTAAAAGGTCTGAAGGGACTTACTGATATAACTGGTGACTGTGGTTAAGAGCCCCATTTCAAACTGCAATTCAGATTCTTTATAACCAGTTTTATTATATTTGTTAAATGATCAAGGTACAAAGAATTTGTACAATCAAAGGGAGATTACTCTGTATAAGAAGAAACATTTGTGAGGAAGAAATATTGACAATTTTCACAATGAAAGTTGTACCATGATAATATCTTCTCAGTGAAAATTATTGATTCTCTTGGTTCATTTTTCCTACAGTCTGAACCATGAAAATTTCTTAACGTACTTTGAAATAGTTTAGAAGATCATAACCCCCAAAGTTTCCTCCCACTAATATTTCTTCTTATACAGTATACTCTGAAATTATTTATTTTCCTGGTTTCCCAATATTTCTTAATACCGTAAACACTCTTAAGCCATGAATGTACATGTCTGCCAAATGAAATATACACATTTAAGGAACTTAATTTAAATCCTTTTCATAATGATGTTCAACATTGCATCAGCAATTTTTCAGCTATTCACAACAAGAACAAGTTTACTGATTTCTAAGATGTAATCGAAGAATACGTTTATGTATGCTCTAGATGTGAGAGTGGGTTTTTATGGTCTTCCTTGTAATTGTGCACACTCAGGGCAACTTTAAAGTGCTAGCACAGAGTCAGACAAGCATACAACTTCCCCAGTTACATTATACTGGCACTAGGTGAACCAGTCGATACTCTGTCCTCTTAATACAGTGTTTGACCCAGCCAGGGTTGGAAGCAACAACCTCCTGCTCTGGAGACCGATGATCTACTACTGAGTTACCGAAGTGGTGAGAACCATTAACTACAATTTTATCACCCCAAAAACTGCTTTTCTTTCTCAGATCCACTAAAATCTGACACCATGAAAATAAGTGATTTCACAATATTTGATATTATTTTTTATTTATAAATGTATTTTAGATTGGTAGTTTTTTGTTTGATGTCATGGTAACAGCCCTTCAGGTAGACAGTAGAATGTTTGATAACAGTAATGAACAGTAAGTTTATATTCTATCTTAATCTACTCCTTACAAATGTGAAAAAAATTTAAATTGGTGCAAAGCAAAATTTTCCCGATGTGCTGAAAATCCATGTGAGGTTATGGTGGGTCTGTCTTTGTTGTCTGTAACTCATGTCTCAAGCCTCTTCTGAAAAATAAAGATACAGTCGACCTATCTATTAATTGAATTCTGACAGAACTGTCCAGAAAGTTTGAATGACATCATCAAGTGTGGTAACCATTCCTATGGCAAAATATATAAAAGACTTTAAGACAGATTTTGATAAAACTTGAAGGTTTGGCACAGGCTTGTGGTACATGTATATTTAATTACTAAAGTTGTTTGATAAATTTGATACTAAACCCCTCTCTCTCTTTCTCCCTCCCTCCCTCCCTATCTCCCTCTCCCTCTCTTTTCCTTTCTTTATTATTGATTTGTGTTTTTTATTTTTAAAGGAGACTTGTACCAGCTTTTTACTCCATATACAGAAATAGAGGATATCAGCTAACAGAGGAAGTCAAGGTATAACACTTCTTACACAGATAACTTTTCCCTCATTCTCAACATACTTAACCACTAGGGTGGCTCATTGGTAGAGTGCTCGCTTCATGCGGAAAGGTTGTGGGGTTGAATTCCGGCTGGGTCTGATAAATACTTGAAAATAGGTTGTAATTGTTCTTTCAACATGCACTTGGCATTTAGAAATGAAATGTTTGGTGTCCTTCGAAAGACTTTAAAAACTGATTCCTCATGTGACTGCAGGCATGGCATGTTAAGAAACTCTTCTTGTACTTTGCCTTGAGCACACTGCAAATGTCAAAATTTTTGCCACTTTAGCTATAGCTGGTGACATCTCGATATAAGTGAAATATTCTTGACTGGGACATAAACCCCATTCAGTCAATCAATCAATCCACATGACATACAACACAATACATGTACAAGTATATTGTATATACACATGTTTGTACTACGCTTTTAAATCAACATTTTAAATTTATTACATGTATCTAAAATAGAATTGTATATATTTTAGGACAAGTCTTGTCAAAATATAAACATGATGACCCAAACTGTAAAATTCATGATAAACCTCAACACCATCAGTTACTTACAATGTATTTAATATTCATGTTACAGATGGACTTTTAATTGTACTATCCCAAAGAAAATTTAATTTTGACTGAAAAATCCCAAATTGCAGAATTAAACTGTTTTTAACATTTTTGTGAAAAATATTTTTCAAAGTGGGGTCCAAAAGGATGTCCTACCAAAGTTGCCATTTGCTGTTTGTGTGTATAAATACCAAACCACACGGAAAAAAATTTAAAAAGTTTTTACTTATATTTTCATGGTTGAAGGTCCAAAAGGAAGTCTTATCAAAGTTATCATTTTAACTTATGTGTATTAAAGCCAAACCAGACTGAAGAATTATAAACTTTTAATGACAGAAGCATTTTATATTAATTTACGTTATCTTTTTCTAGCCACATCCTGTGCTTGCCAAACTATACAGAAATGCCAAAATAGATGAAATTCCATTCGAAGTGTCTGAATTACCAATGCTTGTACCCCCTATCCCATGGAACAGTGTCCGTCATGGCGGATACTTCACAAATTTAAGTAAGTGACCATATTCCTCGGTTAAAATAAATAGTTTATTAATGTTTTTTTAAGTTATTTAATGATATGTTTTATTGATGTTATAAAATTTATAATATTCCACTTATATTTTTAGCTCACCTGACCAAAGATCATGTGAGCTTAGGACATGGGGCAGCATGTATATGTGTGTGCATTGTTAATACACATTTTCAACTTTTCCTTTGAAACTACTGGACAGATTTTAATAAAACTTGGTCAGAAGTATTCATGATGGTGCAATTCAGTTTTGTTTGTGACATTGCTATGGCTACTAAAACTAGGACAGGGTGACCTAGGGATGAAAAATTCTTTAAAATATGTAATTTCTAAACTGATTATTAGAGAAGGGAATCTGACTTGATATTTGGCTTTTCTAGGGTCTTAAGCCTAAATGTTTGTTCATTTCATTCTTGCGTTTAATTTTGAAAAAATCGTGAAATAGCTTCAAACTTTAATAACTTGACTTTTTGAACAGGTAATGATATGAAGTTTTCAGTTTTGACATATTCTCATAATAGCCTTAAAGGTCACCGGTCACCAAATTTATCAATTTTGTATTTTGCATTCCTATGGGTAGAATAGTCAATATTGATGTGTCTGACGGTTTCCCATGCCTTATATTTACCTGTAATACACTAAAACCTTACCTAAACGAACTGCTAATACTCGGTAGTTTCCGACACCGCTCGTAACTTTCCGGCGACCTAATTGATGACGTACATGGTGTTAAGCTGCTGAGGAAAGACACATTACCTATATATGTATCCATATATTACATGTGGGTTTGTGTGGTGTTTTGAAGGGTTTTAAAGTTTGATATCAAGTCAAAATGATATATTTTGTAAAGTTTGGATATAATAAAATCACAATGACCGATGAACATGTTTTTTTCCACAAAATTCAGAACACATTAAAGCCAGATTTACACAAGTCCTTCATGCAGCTTTTTAATTGTTTTGAATGTATTCAGATTAAACATTACGAGATAAGTCAGGGAAATAAGAGCGGTATAATCATTGAAGACAATTTAAATTATTATGAATGAATTCAGTCAAATATATACATTTTAAACAATTTTAATTTTCAAAATTAATTTAATTCCGTTATTCAATCAGCGTTCAAACAGACACGTATGTCTTGTTCAAATTATCTAATCTAATTTAACTTTAATGTGTTCGATTTTCAGAATCCAGCAAAAATTGACAAATAACATTTACCGGGTATATCATATAGATATACGCACGTGTCAATTAATGTTGCATATTGTAAGGTAAACTCTGTTAATTACAGGTGGTAAATGTCTACTTCTAAACAGGATGTTTCCCAATGTAGCATATTGATAATCTCTTAATTACTAGTATGTGAGGAGGTGTAAATCACACTTTGAACGATATTAATTTATTGTGAATAAATGAAAGAAAGTTTCACTCGAGTTTTGAGTCCTTAGTTAGTCGAGCATAATCCCACTGGTATCACATTTGGATGACGTTCTTTTCATCCCATTTAAATCAAGTGTAATAAAGTTATTATATGAAAATTTTTATTTATTTTTTATTTTATGATGATGATGATGATGATGATGATGATTATTAAACTTACTGCAAATAAGCATAGGAAGCTATTGAATTGAAATTGTTTTCATATTTAAGTAATACTGGGATGAAATATTTTATTTGAAAAACACTAAGAAGTTATTTTTTAAACCTTTATTTTGATATTTTCGTTGAACAAAAAACTACAGGTCTTGGACTCAGATTCTACCCGAAAACATGTTTTTTATTCATTACATGGGTAAATAATAATAATAATAATAACAATGATAATAATAATAATAACAAATCTTTGATTTTAATCTAAAAAGGAATTAAAAATGGGACAATTTCTAAATCAAATATGAATTAAAATCAATTTGAGGTAATAATATAGCTGTACTAGAGAGAAGAAAAGATTGTTTTTAAAATAAAAAAAACAAAAAAAAATAGGTCCTTTTTATTATTCCTTATGATAGATAGATAAAAATAAATAAATAAATGAATAAACAAATAAATAAATAAATAACTTAATTAATTAGTTAATTAATAAGAGATATGTAAAGATAATTAAAATGATATTAAATAATAATAAAAATCAATGTGAACAATATTTTAAATAAAAAACGGAAATTTGGGTTCTTTTATTATTTGTTGTGATGAATAAATAAATAAATAAATAAATTTAAAAGAGATATAAGGATATTTAGAAAGATTAAATATTAATGAAAATAAATATGAATAATATTTTAAATAAAAAACAAAAATGTGTGTTCTTTTTATTAATTCGTTGTGATAAATAGATAAAAATAAATAAATAAATAATGTAAAATTATGTTTTGTAAAAGTATTAGTAAATAGTATTTCATACTTAGAGCAAACACACATATGAAATATCGTTTTTTTATTTATTTCTTAACATTATGTTTATTTTTATTTATTTTTTCTGCTGAAGAAACTGAAATACCCTATGCTAAAAAATAAATATATATATATAAAAATACTAGAAGTTATTTCCGATAAATCTGGGTAATAAATGCAGTTCAGTATCCAAGCTTCATTTACTAAATAGCTGGTATAACACCTTCTGCGTCACTTCCGGTTTTGTGTCCTTTTACTACCAAAGGGAGATAATACCGTTTTTCAACAGTTTCAGGACTTTAATTTACGCTGTAGAAAAGACCAGAAATGATTAAAAAATGTTATTTGTGGCTAAATCGACTTTTTATGATGTAATCTTTCGGAAAATAGTACTACAAAAAATTCGGTTTTTGGTGACCGGTGACCTTTAAGAATGAGGTCAAAGGTCAAGTTCAAGACATAATTTCTACCCTTGCTTTTATTAATTATCTTGAAAACTATTAGCTGTATATTAGAATATTATAGTTATTGATACAACAGTCATTTTAAGATATAGATGAAAGTTATGGGTTCAAAGGTCAAGGTCACAGGTGCAAAAGAATACTGAAATGGCTAATTATCCTAATTATCTAAAAACCATATGTTTGACTATTTGTAAAGATTTTGACATCAGTTTTTATGGGTTTTCTTTTTTTGAAAACATTTAAGCCAGCCATTATTTATCAGGTGAGCGTATTAGGCCCAATGGACCTCTTGTTATTTTTTAAAGCACATAATCTATCTATAAATGACATATTGACACTTTACTATTGTTGAGGAGATAATTAAAATGATAACATATATTTATATATCTGTCTATGTTTTCTGTTTTCAGCTAGCTTTGTTAGATATGTAGAGGGTTATAAGACTCAGAAAGAAGTGTTAGATAAACTACAGACTGCAGAAGTACAGCCCGTTTTAGACTCACTTAATATTCTTGGTGCTTGTCCCTGGATTGTCAACACCACTGTAAGTTTTCATAATAACATTTTATTTTCAGAAATCACTCATCAGATGCACATAAGTGGGAGGTCGTGAGTTCGATCCCCGACCAGGTCGGGCCCAAGATTTGAAAGTGGGTAGTGACTGTTCTTTTACCAAGCATGCGGCATTACGGAATCAAAGTTGTGGTTCTTTCGGATGGGAACTTAAAATAAACGAGGTCTCGTGTCATGGTGGCTTGGCATGCTAAAGAACCCTGCTGTATAATGCCATCAGTGCAACAACACACAGGCAAAATTTCTGCACCTTTGCCTATAGCTGGTGACATCTGGATATAAGTGAAATATTCTTGACTGGGACATTAAACATCATAACTCAACTCTACTCCACTCATCAGATACAGGGGTTCAAAATTATATTTTGCAATGTAAGATCCAGGACCTTTTGTCTTTGTTTTAAGAGGTCTAAAATAAAGTTTTTAAAGTTCAATATCAACAATAAATGGTCCACATGTAGTTATGTTATCATTTAGATAAAGTTGTGTTTCTGGTAAAAACTGCAGGTCCATCAGACTTTAACAGCTTAAATATCAAGAGCCCCAATGTAAAATCAGTAGGTCCCGGACCATTGACCCAATGAATTTTTGTACAGCGTGAACAAAGTGAACGCGTACATTGTCATCACTTTCTTCCAAGATATCGAGCTTCTTTGCTATGAAATTATAAGATATGAGTACACCTGGAAATAGTGCGCCTGGTAAATGAGCGTGAAAGAAGTATATCTGTTTTATCGTGAGATATGTATTCTGAGACGGGTAATGCATTTGGTTACATATGCACATTTGGAATAAATTTTCGAAATACATTTCGGAATCTAGTAAAATATTGCGACGGGATGCACCTAATAATTTCTGCAATTTGGCGAACTGATCTCATGTTTACAATAAAAAGTAGTTCGAGAAGTTTGCGTCCTACGATGTAAAATCATAATTTTTTATGAAATGAACAGCAACGGCAGGTTGTTTAATAAATTCTTCGCGAAATCTACGGAAATTTAAATTTATTTTGAAGGTTATGATAACGTATTTTGATGTTGAGGCAATTGTGTCATATTTTAAAATGTTTATCGATTAGATTTTACTTTCGTGAAAGGGAGATAATTCGTACAGTGTTGTGTACAGTCGTTTTACCAGTTCCGAACAGGGTTTCATATAAGCGCTGCTGCAGACGTCATCCACAAGCAGAGGAAATAAAATTTATGTGGTGTAATAATACAAATGTTAACTGATTCCAAAATATCGACACCTGTCCTCAAAACACGTGGTAGTATGTTTTCTTGAAAAAAGCATTTCCGTGATCACGATTTGTTTACATCGTTAAACTAGGTCACCAACAATCTGTCGACCTTTTAGGAAGCGGTTGAAGTTTAATATTATTTAAACAATTAATGCCCATACATTCAAGTAGAAGCAAATTTAGAAAGTTATTTTGCGATTCCTTTAATTGAACGGGATTGAAATTTTAGATTATTCGGTAGTAAAAATTCGGAACTGGTAAAACAACTGTACATACTTCACCATTAACATGAAACGGGAATATTGTGAGTGATAATCAGCAGTTAATTAAAACCCAAATTAACAGCAAATGATCCAGTTACATACAACCGCTAGAATGTACCCCCTCATAGCGACGGTAGGATCTGCAAAACTCTACTTTCTCTCTATCCGAAATGACAAAACGATCGGGTACAACTTTTTTTAGCTCACCTGAGCCAAAGGCTCAGATGAGCTATTGCAATCTATCACCGTCCGTCGTCCGTCGTCCGTCGTTCGTCGTGCGTCGTGCGTCGTGTGTAAACTTTACATTTTAATCTTCTCCTCCAAAACTACTGGGCCATATTTGATGAAACTCGGTGACTATCATGCCTAGGTAACAGCCTTTCAAAATTGTGTTCGGGGTTTGGCCACGCCCAACAAGATGGCCGCTGTTACTAAAAATAGCAAAAGACAAAAAATCTTCTTCTCTGAAACCAAAAGGTGCAGGCAAATTTTGATTGGATATTTAGATTCAGCATACCTGGGAACATTAAAATTGTGTTTTTCATGAAAATTAGACGAAAAATGGGTTACGCGTTTTTTGTGTAAAATTACGTAATTTTAAAATGAGACATTTATTGTTATAACTTCATAACGGCTGAAGATAATTGTATGGAGTTTTCACTGTTGATCTTGTCTTGCAATTTTCTTTCAATTGATGTCAAGGTCGAAGGTCAAGGTCATGTCCCAGTTTTTGACCTTTGATAAAAAATGCTATTTTTTTAACATTTCTTGTGATAATGGCGTAGGATTTTCAGTTATTTGTAGGTATTGACATGACGATCATTTTGATACATAGATCAGGGTCATGGGTTCAAAGGTCAAGGTCACAGCTGTCCAAGAATACCAAAATAGTTAATTATCTGCAAAACTATGAATTTTTTGTATAGGCATGTATATCAGAATATTGTAGGTAATGGCACAATGGTCATTTTGATATGTGAATAAAGGTCATGGGTTCAAAGGTCAAGGTCACAGATGTAAACAAGTACTGAAATGGTTAATTATCTCAAAAACTATAAACTTTTTGTATAGGCATGTATATTGGAATATTGTAGGTATTGGCCTAACAATCATTTTGATATATGAATGAAGGTCATAGGTTCAAAGGTCAAGGTCAAAGATGCGAACGAATACTTAAATGGTTAATTATCTCAAAAACTATAAACTTTTTGTATAGGCATGTATATTGGAATATTGTAGGTATTGGCCTAATGATCATTTTGATATATAAATGAAGGTCATAGGTTCAAAGGTCAAGGTCATAGATGCAAATGAATACTTAAATGGTTAATTATTTCAAAAACTATTAACTTTTTGTATAGGCATGTATATTGGAATATTGTAGGTATTGGCCTAATGATCATTTTGATATATGAATGAAGGTCATAGGTTCAAAGGTCAAGGTCATAGCTGCGAACGAATATTTAAAAGGTTAATTATCTCAGAAACTATAAACTTTTTGTATAGGCATGTATATTAGAATATTGTAGGCATTTGCACAAGATCATTTTGATATATGAATGAAGTTCATAGGTTCAAAGGTCAAGGTCATAGATGCAAACTACTACTTAAATGGTTAATTATCTCAGAAACTATAAACTTTTTGTATAGGCATGTATTTTAGAATATTGTAGGTATTGGCCTATCGATCATTTTGATATATGAATGAAGGTCATAGGTTCAAAGGTCAAGGTCATAGATGCAAATGAATACTTCAATGGTTAATTATCTCAAAAACTATAAACTCTTTGTATAGGCATGTATATTGGAATATTGTAGGTATTAACCTAATGCACATTTTAAAATACAGATGTTTTAGCTGTTTATATTATATATTGTAGCTAGACTTTAAATATGTTATATATAGCATCCTTATATAATAATTATTATAATTAATTTGCAAAAATACTTGCATATTATTGGCCCTTACTGCTGAAAATTTTGATATTCTCTTTTATTAATGTCATTGACCATTGAACCTCTGCATAAGATATGTACTCTTCCTCAGGTGAGCGTTAAGGCCCATGGGCCTCTTGTTAAATTTTAATTACCGATTGTCTTTTTCATATATTTATGAAATTATTATTTTCTACCATTTAATTCAGCAATACATGGTTTGGTACATTGTTTCTTTTTCAAAAAAAAAAAAAAAAAAAAAAACATCCGTCGGACTATGCATTGATCGACACCCCCCCCCCCCCCCCCCCCCGAATTTTTGGTTATATTCTGTCTTGCCTCAACACAATTTTCCCAACTACTGTACGCTGTACAACAGCACGACAGTGCTATGTTTAATCCCTGCAGATATAGATTAATAGAATCTATTCCTGATTTGTAGTAGAGACATTGAAATCTCAACCTGAGGATAATCTATGTTATCCAGGGGAAAAAATATGGTCCTGAAGATTGAGATTTTTCTGCGTTCACTACAAAACAGGAATCTATTCTCGTTCTCCCATTTCCAGTATATTTCTATATTGTAAAGCGTTTATAGTAAAATCATTATAAACATATGATGTCTCTTTGTCTGCATTACTCTAGATGTATTAGACCACCCATAGTTCCATGTTCTTTTCATTCTCCATTTGTTATACACATGTGGCGGGTGTACTGTGCATAAAGGCTATTTTGAACATGGAATATTGTAAATTATGTTTTAATAAAGAAGTGCTTGCAAAGATTAACAGCGCATATTTATTCATTATTCAGAGACCTAACTAAAAAGTATATTATTGTCAATGCTGCATGTTTTGGTTAATGTCTGTATATAGAAAAAATCACATTTTGACAGAAAATATTTATTCCAGCTCACCATTTGAGCCTCAAATTACAAATGAATGTTGGGTAAAAATTTACCTTTCACCTGCGTGATTGAGTAAAAAAATTCACACCTGGTCGACCTACATATAACTAAAAGATAATGAGGCACCTAATGGAAGTATTTATACTTAACCATTTTGATATTCTTGAAAAAATGGCAAAATTTATGGTATGTACACACTCAAATAGACTGATTTAAAACAAAACATTTTTTTTCCACTTAGGTCTCTCTTTTCTGTGCTGAAATATAATTAAAATTTTAACAAAAAATTAGAATTAAATATTTAATCGCAATATATCCATGTTCAAAATAGCCTTTATGCACAGTAGCTGGCTAAACATGAGGTGTTTTCCTTCCGGAGCACCTGGCTTCACTTCTTTTGTGGAAGTTCACATATTTAACTTAAACTTCCAGTGTTCAAAGTTTTTATTATGATTTGGACATGGACTGGTTAGTTCGTGTTTGATTATACCTGTATTTGAAGACCACGCATAAAGTTAATCAAAATATGACTATATGATTACTATACAGATATTGGACATTATAATTGATGTATTCAGTAAGAAAGGCAACAAAGTTTTAGATATTCCGCAGCATCCAAGTGAGGCACCTCCACCACCTAAATTGAACAAGTAAGTCTGTACTGGTACTAGAAAAGATCAATCTAATCTTTATCTACACTGCAATCCATAAATAACTTCACAAATTTATATTTAGGTTTACATTATAATCATCATATCAAATTTTGTTCATACAATTGAAATATTGAAGTTTTTCCGGTATTAGAAAGTGATATATTAACTTCATGATCTAAATGTATGTAATGAAATTGTTTTACTTGAAAATCAATTTTCTTGGAATTTCCCGAAATTTTGGGGAAATGTAAAAATTTGAGAAAAATTTGTGGAAATTAGTATACCGTGACTAAAACTACATTTACATTATCAGAGATGCATAGATTTTTAAGAAACAATCTATATTGCAAACTTAAATTAATAAATGTCTTCAAAAATATCTTAAGGTAAAGCATTGTGAGAATTAACTTTTTTATTTAGAAAATCTACCTGTATATTAAAAAATTAAAACATCAGCTTCAAGACAGTCTGTCAATTATTCAATTACATCTGATTAAGGTTTTAATTTTTCAGTACTAGATGGCCGTTACAGAATACGATTTCTCATCAGTAATGCTTGGGCCAAAATTGTGATACCAATATTTTGTTCAGGGATTAGAAAATAACAAAGTTTAGCTAAGGAAATACTTTGCATGAGGGAGTATACCTTAGTTTTTGAGGATATTCAGATTTTAACTAATAGCAAATTTAGACAGTAGTATATTGCTGACATAAGTACTGCCTCTCGTGTTTATGATATCCTTGGAGATGCTTAATCTACCAGCAGAGATATTATTTTTTGGTTGATAAGGTTAAACTTTTGCTTGTAATCAATACCTGAAATTCTAATAAACATAAAATCATTTACATTACCTGTTTTACCTGTTTCTATTTATAGAAATATGGATCCTAAAGAAAGATACCAAGTTATCAAAGCCAAAATGTCAAACCGTCAGCTACTGGGGGAGATGTACAGTTTATGGTGTAGTGAGTTGTACAGATTATCAATAGCTAATGAGGTAATAAATCACTAATTTTTAATATGCCCATTTCTAGATATGAGGTCCATTAGATAAAAATGGGTTGTATGATAGTGAGGCCCTCTTCCAACACTCTTGAAGGTATTTCTATTAAACTCAGTACACATGGTTACCAGGATATAACATTGTGTGTGCCAGAAGAGGAGATAACTCTGTTGAAGTTTTTCAGAGTTATGCCATTTTGAAATTTTGATCATGTCATGGTCAATATTATTAAAGTTGATTGTCACGGAATGGTTTTGGCAAGAGAATCTCAAAAGTAATATCCACTAATAAAAATCTGGTTACAGTTTGTGGTTCAGTAGGACATTACATTTGACTTTTTTTAAATTGAAGTTTTAGAGTTTGATATTTCAGATTTACTACAGCATAAATTAAGTTTAAGACTTTCATGTTTCAGATGTATTACAGTATGGACTCAATTTCAAAATAAGATGTTTCAGATTAGCGTGTTTTCAAGTTTAAGAGTTTAATATTTTGGATTTATTATGGCATTACAATATATGATGGATGAACATGTATATATATGGTTTTATTTTTATACCCCCAGCAAGCAAAGTTTAGGGGGGTATATACATGTAGGAATCGCCCTGTCTGTCCATCAGTTTGGTTGTCTGTCCCAAAATCGTGTCTGCTCCATATCTTCCATGGCTATGGATGGATTTTGATGAAAATGTAAACCAACATGAGACGATGTGTTGTATACCAAATTTATGTGCATTAGTCGAAGGTCAAGGTCTCGCAGTCATTGTTGGGGGGCAGGGGGTAGTTGGCTCTCAAGAGACAGTTCTAGTTATAATAACTGTAAACCAACTTTCATTCGCAGTTATTAACTTTCTTGATTCTGGGATATCGACTATAGCTGGATTTTGATATAAATAATACCATTTACAAAAAACAAGTGTGATGATTAACTTTTGCAATCTTTTTGTACTCACTAAACAGGCAAAAGTAAATTGCACATAAATCTCAGTTGGTTTCTGATATTTACAATATATATAACATAAATTTATATTTCTGTTGCAGTTTCGTGATAAAATATTTTGGTTTCCACATAACATAGATTTCCGAGGAAGAACCTATCCCTGTCCAACCATCTTAACCATTTAGGTAAGGCTAACCAGGAGTTAAAAATAAAAAAAATTTTGTAATGGAAAGTCCAGGACCTTTTGCCTTTATGTTTGACAGGTCACACATTAAGTTTTGAAAGTCCAATATCGGCATTGAAAGGTCTGTTGGCAATTATGTTATTTTATTAAAAAGCAGTACATGCAGTATCTATTTGCATGTTGGGGAAATTGAATCAACAAGAATATTGTTGGTAAAATTGACCAATTAGTCATTGATGTTGGCATTGGACCACATAATCTCCACATATTCTGAGTAACAGAATCATTCAAAACGAATTTGAATGACGAGCATCGTCACACAGGTTCTCAGTGGAATGCAAAATAAGGCCTTCGTGGACCATATTTAACGAAATATTGATGATATGGTGTTTTAGAGAAAAGGTTTTTTTTTTTTTGAAAATTATCTCATCTGAAAAAATCCTAGATTAAACAAAGTGTATACATTTACTGGTATTGAAATGATATTATTCTATATTACAGGTAGTGATGTAACCAGAAGTTTACTGCTTTTTGCTAAAGGGAAACCTTTAGGAGAGAATGGCCTGAATTGGTTAAAGATCCATCTTATCAATTTAACTGGTTTTAAGAAAAGGTAAAATAATGTTTGTAAAATCTACCAATGTTGAAAATAACAGCCAGTTTGACAGTCTGAGGCTGGTAACTTTTGGGAAAGACTGTGTTCAAAATAACAGCCAGTCATAAAGTCAGAAGCTGGTTAATTTTGGGAAAGACTGTGTTCGAAATAAGAGCCAGTCACACAGTCAGGGACTCATAGCTTTTGGGAAACACTGTTCAAAATAAAAGCCAGTCTCACTGGAAGTCTGAGACTGGTTACTTTTTCAATAGTCGAATATATACCATAGTGAAAATGTTGAAATAAACAAGTCAACAACTGGTTGTAATTTTGGACTTAATTCCCAACGCTGTCTCTACATACAGATTGCCAATCAATTTTCTTTCGAAAAAATTGATGCATTATTTTGCTATTTAAGATGAGAATATTTTACTGTCATATAACGTGTATGGTTTCTTTTTTAAATAAATTTTAAAATTTGCGATTCATATTTATGTGTGATGCTTTTAAAAGAGGGGACACAGTGGTTGAGAGGTTTATCAATCTGGACATGGTGGTTGGTTGAGTGGTAAATGAACCAGTATCATAGAGGGGACACAATGGTTGAGTGGTTGGTCAACAAACTTCATATTGGGTACTCACTGTAATTTACAGGTTCATCAGATTTCATAGAATGGGTCAGCATTGTTAACTGTAAACATGATACTTACAGCAAATAAATTTATCTTTTCCACAGATCATCTAATGCTGACAGATTGAAGTATGCTGATGAAATGATGGATGAAATCTTAGATTCAGCAGATAATCCTATGACAGTAAGTAACTATATACTGTAAACTGGGGAATTTTTGTCTACTTCGCGCTAAAGACATTACCGCAAAAATTTTACCCACGTGAAAATGTCTACCATACAGGTTATTATATCACATATATAGTACAGTCAAACCTGTCTATAAAGGTCACCTAAGGGAATCAATAAATCTGGGCTTTATGAGCAGGTGGCCTTTATATACAGGTTCAAATAATATGAATAAAGAAAAATTGGCACACAATTCTACTGGCCTTTATAAGCAGGTGACCCTTATATAGAGGTGGCCTTTAAGGCAGGTTGGACTGTATATACACCCACTTATATTGGTTACACGAAAATTACACCCATACGAAATGCGAGATTTCAGATATCGCGAAATTTTCACCCCGCGAAATTAATCCCCTTTACAGTATTTATAAACATACTAATTTTAGCAACTGTGGTAAGATGTAGTAGTTTAATTTAAATCCACTGTCAAATCAAATTACAACATAGTGATCAATGTGATCAATGATCAATCATTTACTCCAATTCAGGTCTGCATTAATTTATCCAAATTATTATGTGCACTTAAATTTGTAGACACTAATTTTAATTCATTCACAGTTTGATACAGATTCATATCAATAAACAGTCAAACCTGTCTATAAAGGCCACCCAAGGGAACCAGTAAAAGTGGCCTTTAAGGGCAGGTGGTCTTTAAATAAAGGTTCCAATAATATGAATAAAGAACAATTGGGATACAATTCTACTGGCCTTTATAGCAGGTGGTCCTTATATAGAGGTGGCCTATAAGGCAGGTTGGACTGTGAATAAAGTTTTTGTATCAATTTATTTATGTAAACCCTCAAACATTTAAAACTGGTATTTAATGCTAGTGACTAACAACTGGAAAATTTCTCAGAATCATTGGTAATTTTGAATGTGATCATTGGACCAAAATCCATTGATCATTGGTAATTTTGAAGTTAAATGGTGGCACCTGTTTGATGGCCATTTACTGTGTGTCATCACTGTCAGTACTGGCCTAACAACTGAGAAGAAAAAGCTAAAACAAGAGACTTTTGAAATACTGCTGTTATTGTTGACAATACTGCATTGTCATCTACTGGAACTGTCATACTGTTTCACCTCTGTTCTTCTGTCCGTCCGAAACAAGCATTTTTAAAGCATCAGCCATGCTGAATGCTTTATAGCGATCGTTGGATTTTTTCGTATTTAGCGCTGCTCTCATTTCACCTTGACAGCCAATCACATCCTTCGTTTCAACTGAAATTACGGGAATTTCCATATACGGTATCCCAGGTATGTATAAACTCTAATCTGAGTGATTGGGTCTCCCGAAAGTTACGAAAGCAATGTTTTCATCATGTACACATGTGCCGATCTGAAATGTATTCATACGCGTATTAGTCCGTTTTTGCTGGATATATATTTTAATTCTTCACTTTTTGATAATTTTAAGATAAAAACCATAAAAATCCATTAAGTATACGCCCCTCGGAAAACCCAACAAAAATGACGATCTTGTCAGTTCGCGCCGACGTTCTTCTTTTTGACCTACGGTGCTGTACATGTGGTTGTTTTACAGTCGCCGCCATATTGGATTTTTTTAATTTACGCAAAGTGACATCGATAAATAAACACAAAGTATGCTCATTAAACAGTTTTTAAGTTAAATAACTTTAAACATGGATCACATTTGATGATAAATTATATATTTTTTTTAAAAATTGATTGTCAGTAATATTTCGTGTTTGGGATATCCCGACCTGGTTCATTAATATTCATCATAACGTCACGAGGATTTTCCCGCTTTCATTGGGTATTAAAATTCATTCCTGTCAGTTTGCCGGTAGCGAAATTATGCATAACAAAAAAGTAGAAATCAAAGATTATTCCCAAAAATGTGATACGAAACTGAAAAAAGAAGTGTATTTACAAGTTATTTGCTGTGTTGGTAAATCGTTTGTGACTCGTGAAGTTGTGTAGGATATCGATACCGTAGTTCGTATGCAAATTAGCCATGTGTTTGGGGGCATGGCATTTGGGACCCGATGCCCCTGCTCAAATGTATTCACATAGCGTAGTGACTGACCTTTTTAGTCCAGTACACCCTTGCCCCTTTTAAAATGATCATGACACCCTGTCCTTTTCAGTTATTAGTTTAATATAAAAACGACATGCTTTATTCTCGAATCTCTGCTACATACTTCCGATCTTCCGCACACACTCCACTTCTCACCATATGTCTCCGAAGACAGACAATTTCATCATCAATGTTCATTTAAATACCTTTTCCAGTTGTTTATTTTGAATCAACAAAATAAATCACAAGAAAGAACAACTTGAAATCAAAATCTAAACAAAACTGAAAAAAACGATGTTTTAAAATTTTCAGATAAAATTTATTTACCTTGTTACAAGTCCTTATTAGATCGTTTTTACAGTGGATATCCGATTAAAGTTGTTGTCAGTAGTTTAATCCATGGTTTTTACAACCTTTAATTTCTTTTCATGAAGCCATATTACTTTATTTCACATAAAATGTGGCCACTGGACATGGAGGAAAACTGAAAACTGTTATTGTGCTTTCTTAAGTTCTTCCGATTTCTAGAGCACCGTTGGTGAAGTAGAACAGAAACTAAGGGCGGGGAAAATATGGTACCAGTCTTGTGAACTCAACTCCTCTTACAGTTTTCAACCAAAAACCTTGAAACTTCACAGAATGTTTCTATATATATTGAGTATGTGCACCTGACTTTATGGAAATATTTTAAGATTTTTTCCCCATTTTTCAAGACTTTGAAACTTAGTCACTTTTTAGCAAGTATTTGAATGGGGGTACCTACTTTGTGAACTCAACTCCTCTTACAGATTTCAACCAAAAACCTTGACACTTCACAGAATGTTAATATATATATTGAGGATGTGACCTGACTTTATGGAAATATTTCAAGATTTTTTTCCCCATTTTTCCAGACTTTAAAACTTAGTCACTTTTTAGCAAGTATTTGAATGGGGGTACCTACTTTGTGAACTCAACTCCTCTTACAGTTTTCAACCAAAAGCCTTGAAACTAAACAAAATGTTTATATTATATTGAAGATGTGCACCTGACTTTATGGAAATATTTCAAAATGTTTTCCCCATTTTTCCAGACTTTAAAACTTAGTCACTTTTTAGCAAGTATTTGAATGGGGGTACCTACTTTGTGAACTCAACTCCTCTTACAGTTTCTCTTAAATTCAAAGTAATTTTATTGTAACATTTTAGTTGTCTAAATAATAATCAATTAATTTTCAATTAATCATATTCAGAAATATTTCCCCCTTTTGTACACAATTCTTGTCAACAAACTTTTTTGAAAGAGAAAGTTGCCTGGACAACTTCTGTAATTGGGAGGTACAGATTATTAGCTTATTGTGTCAGGATGGTTTATACCAATTCAGGCTTTTGAAGCTCACTTGGACAATTTATATATATTCAACAATAATTTTAAATACATTTAAATTATTTCTAAAACAAAGGTTTTATTTTTATTTTTATTTTTATTTTTTTTTTCAAATTAATTGTGAATTTAATGAATAAAATTAATGACTTCAACAATGGTTAATCTGTCAATTGCAAGTCAAGGGAAATAGCTGGTCATGGTGAAAGTTTTTTTTGTGATGATGACACTATGTCGATGATGATGTGGCATGATGATCTGGTGAAGATGATGACAATAATAATGATGATGATGACATTCAGTTCTGCTGCTGCCGATGATGATGATGATATGACATGAGGAGATATAATGATGATGATGATGATGATGTGACATGAGGAGATATGATGATGATTTCACCATGATGATGATGTGACACGAGGAGATATGATAATGATGTTGATGATGGTGATGACATGAGTTCTTATGATGCCGATGATGATAATGATTATCGTGATGAAGAAGATGATAGTGATGGTGGTGATGAAAATAAGCTCTGCTGCTATGAATGATGATGGTGATGATGACGATGTGACTTGACGAACTATGATGATGATTATGATGGTGACATGAGTTCTGTTGCTACCGGTGATGATGATGGTGGCAATGATGACATTCAGTACTGCTGAGCACTGCCGATAGTATGATGATAATGATGATGAAGATGGTGATGATGATGGTGGTGATGACATTCAGTTCTGCTGCTGTCGATGATGATAATAATTCACGATGATGATGATGACAAAGCCAATGTCTTCATGCTGATGATGTGACATGATGATGATGATGATGATGACATTCAGTACTGCTGCTGCTGATAATGATGATGATTATGTGACACGAAGAGCTATGATGATGATGTGACCATATTAATGATGCAACATGAGGATTTCTGAAAATGATTAATATAATGGTTGTGGTGATTGTCATGGCATGGGTTCTACTGCTGCTGCTAATGACGACGACGATGATGATGATGATGATGATGATGATGATGATGATGATGATGATGATGATGATGATGATAATAATGATGATGATGATGATGATGATGATATCTTCATGTTGATGATCAAAATGTGATATGAGGAGTGATAATGATGATGATGGTGGTGATTACAGATCCAGTTTGGGTTTTCTCCCAGTCAACTGCGTTTTAGTGGAGTTATGCCCCTTTCACTTTGTGAATTTTATCAAGATGATGGTTTCTCTGGACTTTTTCTGTTACGCTTGAGATATTTCACTCAGATTTGGGGTGGGGTCTTTAGTAGCCTCTCTTGGTTTTTGAAAAATTGAAAATTTATATTCATGCAAATTACTTAGTTTACTCAATTGATAAACATTGGGTGGCATGTCCATTTTGACCATTGCAACATATTTATATGTTAGAACCTAACAACTTGCATAAAAAGCAGACTTGTTGTTAGAAGCTTCCCAATCACAGTATCTGTTATTTGCATGATTTTCATTTGTTACTGATTCATTAGACAAATCTCAGTTTCAAGTGCACATATTTTTTTTATCAAATTGCTCAGTTTAGCTGATGCTTCAGTACCTTCAGTACTTTGATTAGCTCACCTGACCGAAGGTCATGTGAGCTTATGGCATAGCGCAGCGTGTGTATGTGCGTGTGTGCGTGTGTGCGTCGTTAACACCTATTTTCGACTTCTCCTCTGAAACTACTGGACAGTTTTTAATGAAACTTTGTCAGAAGTATATATGGGCCGGTGCAATTCAGATTTGTTCTTGGCGTTGCTATGGCTGCCATAACTAGGTCAAGGTGACCTAGGGGTGCAAAAATCTTAAAAAATCTTCTTCTCCGAAAGTACTGATTGGAGAAAAAATCTGATGTGATATTTGGCTTCTCTAGGGTCTTAAGCCTATAGTTTGTTCATTTTGTGAAATTCGGATAAAAAATAGGTTACGCGTTTTTGGGTTTAATTTTGAAAAAATCGTAAAATATCTTCAAATTGTTATAACTTGACTATTTGACCAGATAATGACATGGGGTTTTCAGTTTTGACATCTTCTTGTTAGTATCTTCAAAATGAGGCCAAGGTCAATTGTGAAGGTCGTGACCTAATTTTTTTTACCTTTGATTATAATTATTATCTCGAAAACCATAAATTTTGTGTATAGGCATGTATATTAGAATGTTGTAGGTATCGATACAACGATCATTTTGATGTATAGAAAAAGGTCATGGGGTCAAAGGTCAAGGTCACAGATGCGAAACAATATTGAAATGGTTAATTATCTTGAAAACTATAAACATTTTGTATAGGCATGTATATTAGAATGTTGTAGGTATTGATACAACGATCATTTTGATGTATACAAAAAGGTCATGGGTTCAAAGGTCAAGGTCACAGATGTGAAACAATACTGAACTAGTTAATTTTCTCGAAAACTATAAACTTTTTGTATAGGCATGTATATTAGAATGTTGTAGGTATTGATACAACGATCATTTTGATGTATAGAAAAAGGTCATGGGGTCAAAGGTCAAGGTCACAGATGCGAAAACAATACCTAAATGGTTAATTATCTCGAAAACTATTAACTTTTTGTATAAGGATGTATATTCGAATATTGTAGGTATCGATACAACAATTATTTCAATGTATAGAAAAAGGTCATGGGTTTAAAGGTCAAGGTCACAGATGTAAAACAATACTGAAATGGTTAATTATCTTGAAAACTATAAATGTTTTGTATAGGCATGTATATTAGAATGTTGTAGGTATTGATACAATGATCATTTTGATGTATAGAAAAAAGTCATGGGTTCAAAGGTCAAGGTCACAGATGCGAAACAATACTGAAATGGTTAATTATCTCGAAAACTATAAACTTTTTGTATAGGCATATATATTACAATGTTGTAGGTATCGATACAACGATCATTTTGATGTATACAAAAAGGTCATGGGTTCAAAGGTCAAGGTCACAGATGTGAAACAATACCGAAATGGTTAATTATCTCGAAATCTATAAACGTTTTGTATAGGCATGTATATTAGAATGTTGTAGGTATTGATACAACAATCATTTTGATGTATAGTTTGAGGTCATGGGTCTTAAGGTCAAGGTCACAGAAGCAAAACAATACCGAAATGGTTTATTATCTCAAAAACTAAAAACTTTTTGTATAGGCATGTATATTGGAATATTGTCGGTATTGATGCAATGGTCAGTTTGATGTATAGATTAAGGTCATGGGTTCAAAGGTCAAGGTCACAGATGCAAAAAATACTGAAACGGTTCATTATCTTGAAAACTATTGATACAACAGTCATTTTGATGTATAGATTAAGGTCATGGGTCAAAGGTCAAGGTCACAGACATGAAATAATACTGAAGTGGTTCATTATCTTGAAAACTATAAACTTTTTGTATAGGCATGTATATTAAAATGTTATAGACATTGATACAATGATCATTTAGATGTATAGAAAAGGTCATGGGTTTAAAGGTCAAGGTCACAGATGCAAAACAATTCCCAAATGGTTAATTATCTCGAAAATATTTGTATGGGCATGTATAATAGAATATTGTTGGTATTGATGTAACAATTATTTTGATATATAGATTAAGGTCATGGGTACAAACGTCAAGGTCATAGATGAAAAAGAATATTGTAGGTATTGATACAGCGATTATATTCATAATAAAAAAAGATCAAAAAAGATACAAGGAACATTTGGAACTGGAAGGTAAGGGTATAAGTTCTGCAAACCTTAAGCCGGACTGTGTATATTGTGTCAAATTTGACCTTTTAATTTGAATATTAGAATTTGACAAATACACTGTGATTTAGGTAAGACAGCATGTGTCATAACAAAAAACACCTAGTACCAGTAATATTATCATCTATCCTTATATATCTAATTTATAAAATTCATATATATATAACTCCTTAATTTCACATTGGATGTGTCTGTTTGGATCTTTAAATCAGTGTTTATATGGCCAGGGCAAACTTGACACACAATCTAGATAGGTGCAATTTATTTAGAATACTGGTGGATGGAGTTTGAGAAGGTGATCAAGTTAAGTGGTCACTTAAAATAAATTATTTAACCAAAAACCAGTGCAAGACATCATATTTATAAGTAGGAAAAAATATTTTAATCAATAGACAAGAAAACATACAAATAAAATTAATTGGAAATTAAAAACAAAACTATACATAAGAGAAGAAAGACACAAATATATAAATAAAGGGAGATAACTAACCTTTTAGTGTTACTGAGCATGTGCAACATATTTAATTAGTTTCCTGTTTCCTGTTGAAAAGGTAATAAGTCACAAGACCTGATTTCTCATGTAAAATAATTACTAATCTGTTGCTTCCTAAAATAAATTGGTAATATGATTAGATTTTCCTATATGGTTGCATGTGACCCAGAAATGGTGTTTATCAACATTGAATTAGACCATCAACATGTTGACCTACTTAAAAGCAAGGGGGGGGGGGGGGGGCTATCACATGTTTAATCACCAATTCTTTTATATTATTTCACTGTACATATGACTCCTTAGTGACATTCTTGCTAATACAGTCGAACCCGGTTAATCGCATAGGCTCCGTGATTCAAAATTATATGCGATTAACCGCTATATGCGATTAACCGATAAGCAAGGATAACCAATGTCGGACTCGAGACGCATGCTTGGGGGGAGGGGGGTCCGCATCTACAGTTGTCATCAAGTACATCGTACTTGTATATAATTTCAGAATAAGTAACATGTCCACACTTCTTGTGTTAAACAAAATAAAAAAGACGCTAATCCCGAGAATAAAATAATTTAAAAAGTGTTTGTTGTTGTCGTTTTTTTTAGCCACGAGTTGAATAGAATGAGAACAATATAAAAACTTGATAACTTCCGTTTTGAGAGTATTACTAAGAAGTGTAACATGTGCTCGATAATGTGTCATGAAACGGCATCTACATAAAGTTATTAAAACAATATTTTTTAAAAATAATTTTATTAAGTTGTAATAATTTTTAAGTTGTAAAATAAGAAACTTAGGAAAATTGCATGAAAATAAATTCCGTCTACTGGTGAAGTAACTTAACTGAACTTTTTGTAAGTTCCTTTTTTTTCGGATCACCATCAAAGATCGTGATTAACAACATTAGAACTTTTTCTAATTATAAAAGCAGTTTTTATTCCAATCGTTGTTATTTTAATAATCAAAGTGTTGTCTCCTGTGATCATAGAATAATCCCCGATGTTTACTTTACTATCATTGGTTTCAGTTTCTTAACCCTACCACTGTGTTTTTTTAACAATTAAAATTATAACTGACATATGTCACTGAAGTTACTGCTGTTTGTATCAGAATATTTACACAATAAAAACTTCAAACAGCTCTAAATGGCTAATTGGAATGACCCATTGTAAATAAGTTTAAACACCTGAGTTCTGATAGGTTTTGTGTCACCGGTGATACACATTTTAGTAAGTTTCCGATAAGGAGACAAACCAATAAAATATTCAAAAATGGCGGCTGTTTTACTGGAGTACCGCGATATGTTCAGAAAGAAGGAAAAATACAAAACACAAACAAGTAAACACACTTTATGCAACATATTTTATCCATTAAATAAAATGTTTTTGTACGTCTGTATAATATACATATTTGATACTTTCCCTCGATAACGGTGACGATCTTGGGTTTATCACAAAACCTGGAAATGAAATGAAGTGCACATCGTATTTTGAAGAAAAATTAAGATTTTTTTTTTTTAAATCCTAGGGTTTTGGATCGGGTCGGGAAATTTTCTATGCGATTAACCGGAGTTGGGCATTTTTGGCTATGCAATTATGCGGGTAATTTTCAATAGAATAAATAAGAAATGGTTTTGGATTTCAAAATCCTATGCGATTAACCGATTTATGCGATTATCCGATATGCAATTAAGTGGTTTCGACTGTAATAAATAAACATTAAGCTCAACTAAAAATAAATATATCACATTCATTGAAAAATTATATCAAAAGTCTGTTCACATCTGGAGAGTCCTGATAGCAGATTTTACATACCGTAGATCTACCGGTATTTTGAAATTTCTTCAAAGGTCTTATGGCTAATTGACTATTATAATCTGCTGCTCAGGTTATAATATTCTGCTCTTTTATAAAATTTAAATACAAACTTATGGTCAGGTACATAGACAACATATATAATCAGAATTAGCCTAAATTCAAGACAAAGAAATAATACTGATGATGTGTTAAATTAATAATACATTGACTTTATTCTACCAGTTGCTTTGACTACAAGTCTCCTAGTACTAACTAGTAGATACAAATTGTTCAGCAATCATTGTTTACACTGGGTCTAAATTCTGGAACATACTGAACGATATTGATTTCTCATGAATTGTAAGGTATGTAGAAGCTTGAATTAATTAATTTATACACAATTTAACATAATGGGATGGTTTGGTCGCGAAAAATATGACATGAATATGAACAATATCCCTATAACATGCCTTTGTTTGATACCCAGTGCTCCAACTGTTGTGTATAGTATCTGACAAATTATGTCATTTGAGCAAGAGTGAGTGAGTAAAGTAATGTTGTTTAACGTCCCAGTCAAGAATATTTCACTTATATCGAGACATTGCCAGCTATAGACAAAGGTGCAGAAATTTTATCTGTGCGTTGCGCTGATGGCATTATACAGCAGGGTTCTTTAGCTTGCCAAGCCTACCGTGACACGGGACCTCGTTTATTTTAAGTTCCCGTCCGAAAGTACCGTGACTTTCATTTCGTAATGCCGAGTGCTTGGCGAAAGAACAGTCACTACCCACTTTTAAGTCTTTGGTCAAACCCAGTCGGGGTTCGAACCCACGACCTCTCACTTACGGAGCGAGCACTCTACCAACTGAGCTACGACAATGGTCAATTGAGCAAGACTTTTGGACTTTGGTTGCAGTTGGTAATGTCGGGGGTCATTGTTATGCTAGGAAAGTTTGTGTTGAAGGGTGTGTGATGTTGCCCCTAAAGTGTAAAAAATATTGGCTTTAAATACATATCTTCCCAAAGAATATATACCGTAATCCTTCTATGTATTCGGACGAATTTTAATAATTTCATTTTCAAGTGTCCGGTAACTTAGAGGAAATATGAAAATTATACACTTAAAAAAATGGGGGTGTCCGAATATTTAGAGTTGTCCGATATTTTGGACCCGATGTCTGATCGTAAGCAAAGTCTCGCTGCCCTCCCGGTAATGTTGTTTATTTTACAAAAAAGTTATATTTGAAGTGTTTGTTGACCAATAATCATGATCCAATGTGCAATACACATCGAGGGACGCCATTTTTTGTAAGTACAGGGTTCGATTTTAGCGATATTTACCACTTGCAAAAAATAGCTTGTACAATTTTTATTCACTAGCTAAAATGAAAAATGACTAGCTAAAATTTATGAAACAGTTTTAATAGCTCATAATTAACATTCAATTTGTAATGGTACTAATGGACTTTTGCGACATTTTTTTTTAACTTTTTTATTCACGTGCTACAGTAAAGCATGACGGTAATGGGATTTTCACTGGTCTATTTTAAACAACGAATCAGAGACGAAGAGTAAATTAAGCAGCCTAATCATAGCCACGTGTTTCGGGAAACCTAATATTATACATTGACGTATATGCCCGAGTAATCCGAATTTGTTTATGATAGAAATGCCCAGACAATATGACTTATTTTGGCCGCTTTTCGTTTTAAATTTCATTTGAAACATACAATGTGACAGTTAATTGAAAAGTAGATTATAAATGATTTAGCTTCTTTTTTATTCACTCGCTCAACTATGCGAGTGGCTTTTATTTCCACTCGCTATTTGGCAGATCTACAAGCTATTAGCGAGTATGCGTGCCTAATTTCGAACCCTGAAGTAAATTGCGTGATCTTAGTCTGTAATTCCCAACGTTTAAGGTTCACCGTGATCACACTTCGTCTTCTGTCACTGTCTACGGTCAAAATTTTAATAATGATTCATAATAGTCAAGAATATTTCTCACTCAAGAAAATTCAATATTTTTGTACGCTAAGAACCAGGACATGTATGAATGAGGTTCGGCGTGATCAATACAGTTTTTCTTAAAAAATCAAATTTATCACTTATGGAACAAAATAGTTTACAAATACATTGTTTTAAATCACATTTCAAACAATTTTCATCTTCAAAAAAAATACATTGTAATGTCTATCTTCCCGTTCTTAGACAGATAAAAGTATCGGAGGATCGGGAATTCCCATAGTTGACATGCACTGAATCAGAGGGAATTCCACGAGTTTTCTCATCCAATGAAATTCATTGATAACGTCACTTCCTTAAAAAATGTCTTTGATGTTGGATTTGTGTACCGACAGAACTTCTGGTCTCGTACAATGTTTCGTAGCCAAGAGTTTAAATTTCAATCAACTTTCACTTTCAAAGAAAATTAAAGCACTTAATACAGGTATGGCCTCATTGAGCTTACATTAAAAACGTAAATACATCGTAAAATACATGTCCTCCAAGTTACAATCATGACTCCATCACGCAAATACACAACGCAAATACACAACGCAACAGACGTATAAAAATAACACATTTCAATGTAAATTAACAACAAAACAACATAGTTTCTTGTTGTTTTATTCAATATTAATTATATGCAATATGTACCCCGTGTTCCGGGTGAGTTCCAGCAAAATCGTGTCCGGATTTAGATGCAAAAAATTGCCGTCCGAAATTAGAGGAAATTTGAAAATTATTGAAATTTCAAAATTGGGGTGTCTGAAAACATAGAGGGTCCGAATACATAGAAGGATTACGGTAATTTAAATGTTAACCATGACCATTTGGCTAGCGTCTGGAATTTTCATTCAGTATAACATTATACACAAACACTTAAAAATAACTTTTTATGATATAAACAACAAAAAGGTTAATTTCACTTATTTTATATGGAAATATACATGAAACATTCTTTGTTGCAGATCATTCACTGTTGACAGTGTCTTATAATATGGGGAGGGCATTGAAAAATTTACCATGGGGTGCATTGGCAATTATGATTTTATTTTTGGTGGGAATTTTATATGAGAAAAGGCCTTCTTAAAACAAATTTCATCTCAACATCTAGGGAGGAGGGGATATATATATATATAATACATTTAATTTATGGTTATAGTATTTAGCTAGGAGAATCGTTTCTTATTGTATGGCATTCACAATGGTGAAAGATTGGGCTTCTTTACTATGAAATAGTATGAAATAGTACGCATCTGAAATAGTAAGCCCATTGTCTACATCCAAAAATTCTACTTTGAATACAAAGGACAGAGTTAAGGTTTCTATGAAGCCGTTGTTTGGGTACACATCTTGATATAAGTAAAATAATCTTGAGTGGGGGAGAAAACCCATCTACCGTATCATAAATAAAGCAGGGCATATGTGTGATATTGACACTTTACTTGTTTCATAATTGAATTACTTCATTATTATTACAGTGCTTTTATTACTTTGTGTGCAATGGTATGTAATTTGTAATCCATTGTTATGTAAAGATATCATGCACTGGCAATACTCTTTTTTTGATATTTCAGATGCCTAGAAAGAAAAATTGGAAGAAGGGTGTGGTGAAGAAGAAATCCAGATTGACTGAGGTAGCGGACCTCATTAAAAAAAGCTCAAATGACATGACGCTTGACATGACTGAGGTAGCGGCCCTCATTAAAAAAAGTTCAAATGACATAAGTGCTCAAATAAAACTTGTCTCTGGCGGTTGCACTCGTCAGCTAGAAAAGGGCAAGGCAAATGAATTAGCAAATGAATTGGCAAATGAATTAGCAAATGAATTGGCAAATGAATTAGCAAATGAATTGGCAAATGAATTACTAGTATCAAATGATTTATTTAATGAATACCTTTGGACAGCAAATGATTCACAGAATAAATGCGTAGAAAATGGATCAAAAACAAATTTTCAGCCACAAAAGTGTAGACATAACCACACAGATGCTTGTTCGCTGTGTAGTTTTCGGTTTACCAAGCAGATGGATTGCAATTCTGGTATTATGCTCAGCAGTGAAGAAAAATGTCGTTATTGTCATATGTATGGAAAACAAAATAAACATTGCATATTTGCTAACTTTTCCCAAGGCAGTCATGAATTCTCACCATTGTCAAGAGACAGACAATGTACATGCAATGCTTTTGTATACATAATGTATTTCAAATCAACACAGTTTTGTTCATCACAAGATTTGGATGAAATTCTTAAGAAGGGTGATTCACTGTACAGTAGTATTATTTCTATGTTGAAAAGTAGGGGCACATTCATGTCTTATTTATTGAAGTATGGAGACTTGCCAGACAAATATAATGTGGGTTTCAACAAATATGAAGTTGTAAAGTTAGATCCAATATATGGAACAATTACTGACACACCTAACTTTGAAAATGCTTGTCCACTTAACATAGCTATACAAAACATGCTAGAACAAACTGGAAATGGCTTGATATTGGTAGGTGCATTATGTTCTGCCTTGCTAAAACATGAAAATGCATATTACTTTTTTGACTCTCATTCACATGGGATCAATACATTATCATCACCAGAGGGAAGAGCAATTAATCTTATTTTTCATAATTATGATGATTTGATTACATATTTGTATGCTTTTTATGATGGGCTTGGAATACCTTTTCATTCACAATTTGAAATATTACCACTTTTGATCAAAGAATCAAATGAATGTGAAAACCCATCTGCAAATTTGTCTGCCAGTCAGATCAGTGAATCTGTTGATCTTGCTTCTTATTTTAAGTTTCAAGAAGAAAGACTTGCTGAGAAAATGAAATTTACTGCAAACAGTGTGTCTTGTAAAATGAGAGAAGAACAAAGAATCTGTATACAAGGAAAATTATATGAGTTGTGTGATAGTTCTAAGAAAGTTTCTCATGTGAAAAGATTGAGTAGAAATGATAAAAGAAAAAAGTATATTAGAGAATATATGAAATTGAAACGTCAAGATATAAACCAGAGAGAAAAAGAAAGAGATTGTAAAAGAAAAGCAAGAAAAAACCCTGTAGTTAGAGAAGTTGATAAGTTAAGAACTTCAGTTAGTATGAATAAAGCTAGGGCTAATCCTGAATATAGACAGATTGATAAATCTAGAAACCTGAGTTGTATGAAAAAAGCCAGGGTTAATCCTGAATATAGACAGATTGATAAAATTCGCACATCAGATAGTATGAAAAAAGCTAGGGCTAATCCTGAATATAGACAGATTGATAAATCTAGAAACCTGAGTTGTATGAAAAAAGCCAGGGTTAATCCTGAATATAGACAGATTGATAAAATTCGCACATCAGATAGTATGAAAAAAGCTAGGGCTAATCCTGAATATAGACAGATTGATAAATCTAGAAACCTGAGTTGTATGAAAAAAGCCAGGGTTAATCCTGAATATAGACAGATTGATAAAATTCGCACATCAGATAGTATGAAAAAAGCTAGGGCTAATCCTGAATATAGACAGATTGATAAATCTAGAAACCTGAGTTGTATGAAAAAAGCCAGGGTTAATCCTGAATATAGACAGATTGATAAAATTCGCACATCAGATAGTATGAAAAAAGCTAGGGCTAATCCTGAATATAGACAGATTGATAAATCTAGAAACCTGAGTTGTATGAAAAAAGCCAGGGTTAATCCTGAATATAGACAGATTGATAAAATTCGCACATCAGATAGTATGAAAAAAGCTAGGGCTAATCCTGAATATAGACAGATTGATAAATCTAGAAACCTGAGTTGTATGAAAAAAGCCAGGGTTAATCCTGAATATAGACAGATTGATAGAGTGAGGACAATGAATGTTATGAAAAAGTTAAGACAAAGTAATTATTACAGATACAAACAACGGTTTAAATCTTTAACATACATGCGTAAAAAGCGAACAGATGCTACATTTAAAATGAAAGAAAAGCAAAAGAATAAACACAGCATGCAAAACTGCAGAAAGACTAGTTATGCAGTAAAAGAAACAATTGCTAAAAAGAAGAAACGTAAGGGAAATTCAATCTTAGATTGCATAAATGCTTTTAACAATGCTGTTGAAAAAGGATTTGTTTATGTATGTACTGTTTGCCAACAAACATGGTCAAATATCTCTGTCATCGAGCTTCAAGCCTCTAAACTAAACATGAACTCAGAAACTGTTCAAAAGTGTGTAACTGGTTATAAATCAGTAAACAACCAAGAATGGATATGTCGTACTTGTTTATCATCATTAAAAGAAGGAAATGTTCCAAAATTATCAGTTGCAAACTTATTTTCATTTCCTTCAAAACCATGTGAACTAGATTTACATCAACTTGAAGAAAGACTGATAGCCTTACGGATACCCTTCATGCAAATACGTGAACTGCCAAGAGGTCGGCAATTGTCTATCAAAGGAAATGTTGTAAATTGTCCAGTTGATATACAACCAACAATACAAGCATTACCAAGACAGGTAGATGATAATATTACTATTCCAGTAAAGCTGAAAAGAAGGAAAATGTACAGAAAAAGTGCTTTTGTAGAAAATATTCGTCCTAACAGAGTAATGAGAGCATTAAAGTGGTTGATGAAAAATAGTGACTTGTATAAAAATTCAGGAATTCAGATTAATGACAGTTGGATAGAAGAAACAAGTAGTTTAGAAGAAGATTCAAAAGAATTCATTGAAGTTCCATCCACTAAATTAGTGTCGGGCAGTTCTCTTGAATGTAACATTCATACCTCAGATACTGATGTTTCAGATAAAGAAAAAATGACAGATAATGATTTGTCTGAAGATGGCTATATATCTGATCATTTTAGTGAAATAGATGAGTCAGAAAAAGTAACTGGTAATTCTGATACACTCCTTGATTCTGTAGAGAATGGTAGTAATCATGTATATACATTTGCACCAGGTGAAGGCCAAACACCCTTAAGTTTGTATAATGATCCAAATGCAGAATTTTTGTCTTTCCCTACTATATACTGTGGCGATCGAAGACCAGACAATTCACAAAGAGTAGTCAAAAATGTACATTATAGTGATATTGTAAAATGGGAATTAAGATCAGTAGACAGAAGAGCAGCTAATAATGTACCCAACATTTTCTTTAAGCTCAAAAAGTTACAAATGAAACAAGTCACAGACAAGGTACAACTTGCCTTAAGGCGTTTTAAAAATAAAGGGAAAAAAATTACAGCAGGACAACTTTTAGATGATACAACTGTTAACAATTTGGTTAATCTTGATGAAGGTTATTACATATTAAGAACCCTGAGAAATTCACCAGCTTATCTTTCAAAGCGCAAGAAAGATGTTTTTGCAATGATTAGACAACTTGGACTTCCTACCTGGTTTATTTCCTTGTCTGCAGCTGACACTAGATGGATACCATTGCTAAAAATATTGGCTGAACTTAATAATGGCAGGGAGTATACTGAAGAAGAAATTAAAAACTTGAATTGGGAAGAGGTAACTTCATTGATTCAGAAAGACCCAGTAACATGTTCTAGGAATTTTCATCACAGAATACAACAATTTATGACAGTTGTTTTAAAAAGTCCTCTCAATCCTATAGGTGAAATGACAGATCATTTCTATAGGACAGAATTCCAACAAAGAGGCTCTCCACATATACATATGTTGATTTGGATTAAAGATGCACCAAAATTTAATGAAAATTCCATTGATGAAGTAACACAGTTTATAGATAGATATGTTTCATGTTCTAAAAAAGTTTCAGATGATGTTAAAGACTTAGTGGAATTACAAATGCACAAACATTCAAAAACCTGTAGAAAAAAGGGGAAAGCAATATGTAGATTTGGTTTTCCACAGCCACCTATGCTGACAACACAAGTACTTGAGCCATATGAAGCTGATGATGCTGATAAATATAAAAAGAAATATGAAGAAATACAGAAAATTTTAAATGAAATGAAAGAAGGAGATGATATAAGTTTTAGTAATTTTTTATCAGATGTTCTAAAAATAACAGAGGAGGAGTACATAAAATGTATCAGGAGCTCACTAACAGCACCAAAAGTATTTTTACAAAGAAAATGCTCAGAAATAAGAGTTAATCCATATATGAAAATAATTTTACCAGCCTGGAATGCAAATCATGACATACAGTTTGTTCTTGATCCTTATGCTTGTGCAATGTATATAGTGTCATACATCAGCAAATCAGAGAGAGGAATGAGCACATTGTTACATCAAGCTTGTAAAGAGGCCAGGCAAGGGAATATGGATATAAGAAAACAAGTAAGGCATATCGGTAACAAATTTCTGAATGCTGTTGAAACTAGTGCACAAGAAGCAGTTTATTTGACTTTACAATTGCCGATGACAAGTGCTAGTAGGGATGTTATTTTTATAAATACTTCACCTCCAAACGAACGTACAAACTTGTTAAAAGCAAGAGAATCACTTGAACAACTTCCATCAGATTCCACAGACATTGAAAGTGATAACATCATCAAGAGGTATTCATCAAGACCAAAGCAGTTAGAAAATTGGTGTCTAGCAGATTATGCCACTCAGTTACAAATTCATTTCCCAAAAGACATTGTGAGGCAAAATATAGATTGGGATAAAAATGACGATGACATAGAGTTTGAAGTAAAAGATGATGAAGCTTCCAAATGTAACTTGTTTCATATTAAGCTAAAGAATGGAATTACAATAAAACAAAGACAGAAATCCCGAGTTCTGAGATGTGTCAGATACAGTGAAAAAATTGACCCTGAACACTTTTATAGAGAAAAATTGTTATTGTTTTTACCTTGGAGAAATGAAGAAAAAGATTTATTAAACAATTTTAACACATATAAAGAACACTATGATAGTTTAAAATCATTTATGATTAGCAAACTAAGACGGTATGAACATTTTGGGAATGAACTTGATGAGGCAGAGAGACAAGCTGGTGATTCTAATGATGAACAGTTTGATTTAATTGCACCACAAACTCAACAAGCTGAAAGTGAAGATTTAGATGAAGGATCAATTCAAAGCAACTGTTACATTCCTTTTGATCCAGAAAGACCTGTAGAAAAACAGCAGTATGACATTGGCTCAGATTTAGGATTGTCTTCATATACAGTCAATGACACGATTAATCCATCCAGACTACCCAATACAGAGTTTTATTCATTAGTTAGAAATCTCAATGACAAACAATCCGAGTTCTTCATTCATGTTGTCCATTGGCTTAAGACAAGAAATGAACCCTTGTATGCTTTTCTTAGTGGGGGTGCAGGTGTAGGGAAATCTGTCTTAATAAGAGCTCTGTACCAAGCATTACATAGACATTTGTATTCTAATGAAGGTGAGAACCCTGAAGATATTAGAATTGTGTTATGTGCCCCAACAGGCAAGGCTGCTTTTAATATCAATGGTTGTACTATTCACTCTGCTGTCAAAATTCCAGCAAATCAAGGTTTTACTTACAAGCCTCTTGATAGTGATACTTTAAACACATTAAGGGTTAAATACAAACATTTATCACTGATATTAATTGATGAAACTTCAATGGTTGGAAATGGAATGCTCAACTTCATAAGTGAACGCTTAAAGCAAATAAAAAATAACAAAAAACCTTTTGGAAATGTTTCGGTTATATTAATTGGAGACTTATTTCAGTTAAAACCAGTATTTGATCAGTGGATATTTGAAAATCTTGGTAATCATTATGGACCATTGGCATCAAATCTCTGGAAAGATCTCTTCCAAATGTATGAACTTACTCAAATCATGCGCCAAAAAGATGATGTAGACTTTGCAAATCTCCTTAATCGTTTAAGAGAAGGTAAACATACAGATGAGGATTTAAATGAACTCAGAAAGTGTTTGATCCACACTAACAGTATTCAGCTAGACCAGTCAGTACCCCATTTGTATACTACACGACAAGGTGCACAAACTTGGAATACAACAGTGTTTGAAACTACTAATACTGAAAAAGCAGTTATTATTAGTGTAGATGATGTAAAGTCACAAGACAAACCTGAAGTAAAAAATCAGATTTTAAAAAGTATTCCAAATGATCCTTCTAAAACATGTGGCTTATTAGCTAGCTTACCATTAGCTGTTGGTCTACAATATGATCTTGCAGTAAATATAGACACATCAGACGGATTGACAAATGGAGCAAGTTGTGTGCTAAAGTACATTGATCACAGACAAAATAATACTGAAAGACCAAGTATATTATGGGTGCAGTTTGCTGATAATGATATAGGAAGCAACTGGAGGAATACATATAAGCATTTATTTACAGAAAAAGTTGATAGAATGTATACACCAATATTTGATGTAAACCGTACTTTTAACTATCGTCAGAAACAGATTACTAGAATTCAATTTCCCTTATGTCTTGCTGCTGCAAAAACTATTCATAAAGCACAAGGTTCTACTCTAGATGAAGTGTTTGTTGATATGTCATCAAAGAGATCAGTGCCTCATATACATTATGTAGCATTCAGTAGAGCACGTAAAATGTCTGGTTTGCATGTTGTTGAACTACAAGAAGACAAGATATCAGTTGATAATAAAGTTCTGGAAGAAATGGAGCGATTAAGAACACAGCCATTTGATCTTTGTTATGTGCCCATTTACAACTTTGGAATCAAAACATTTGTTGTCGCCTTTAATAATGTGAGATCATTAAAACTTCATTTTAAAGATATCAAATGCAGTAAAAACATCATGGCTGCTGATGTCATTGCATTTTCAGAAACACGACTAAAGCCGTCTTTAAATAGTGAAGATATTCAATTAGCTGGCTTCAGGTTATTCAGAAATGATAAAAGAAGTGATATTTCTTCAACTAATTCATTTCATGGGACAGCAGCATATGTGTCTGAGAAAATTTTGAATAAAACTAATACTAGGGATTCAAAAATTCTTTCTTCAAAATGTGAATGTTTGAAACTTGAATTCCATTCTCCAAGTTATGGTTTAGAAATCATTATTATTTACAGCACTCCCAGTTGCTCTTTGGCAGATTTTAAAACCTTTATTCTAAGACAAATTTTACCGTTTACAGACATACAGAAAAAACTGATTATCTTGGGAGATTTTAATTTTAGCATTCAGGATGGTGAACACCCCCTATTTTTAAAATTTATGAAATCTACCTTCAATGTTGAGCAGAGTGTTAGTGGAATAACCACAGATTATGATTCACAACTTGATCTCATTTTCACTAATATACCAGTCCTACACTCGGACATAATTGAATGTTACTGGTCTGATCATAAAGTGGTTTATACTGCATTCAATATGCCAGCTTTTTAATGTAAAATTTGAATGTACTTGTGGTTAATATTTAGCAAGTCATAAAACCCACAAAATATAAAATAAAGTTCAATATTTAGTGGAATTCAACACGTACCTGTCACCATGTTGTGGCAGATAGGTGACTTGAAATCCATTATTTATTGTATGGGTGGTTTGTAGCAAAAATGGGTTTCCACTCTCAACAATAATCCTCTGCTGTATAACTAGAACCATCCCAGGAGAGTGAACATGTGGAACATTAATGAACATGTTTCCAACAAGAAGAGAATTTAAGAACAGTTGAAAATTTCTCAAAATAAAAACCTATAATGCATCTAGTTATACAGTATTGGATTTTATATATTTATACAATGGTCCAATTCTTCAAAATTTTTCTTAATACAACAAACTGTTTTTCTTGAATACATTCAGGAGTCCTACCATTCCTATACATCCTATCTTTTCCCTTTCCTTTGTTTTCATATATATTATGGAAAACCTATTTCCTATATTTTCTTCTAGTTTTTCTAATGATAGCTTCAGGAATTTTGATTATAGCAGGTGTTTTCTTATCTAGTAAATAGTTGACAGCAAGATAAAGTTTTTTTTGTATTTCTACAGCAATCAATGTACATTGAAATGTGCTCAGAATTTATTCTTCTAATGAACATTAATAAGTCACTAAAACACTGGGTCACTGAATGTGTAGATTGGAATGGCTGAACAGAAAGAAAGGAGGATATATATACATAACTGTTTATGATTTTAAGCAACACTACTATAATTTCCTAAAACCTCCTATAATTTTTCTCTAAAATCCCTTGTTCTTTCTAAATGTTTTGACTACAAAACTGGTAGGACTCCTGAACATCACAAGTGAGAACATTGTTATAACAGTTTACAGATGCTTTGAATCCATGTTAATTGTGATTAAGAACAGTGAGCCTATGTTTTAGAAAGTAAAACTGTATTGGGCATTAATATATACCATGTGTTACACAAACGACATGCATTAATGTAAAAAAAATAATTCAAAGCACTGTTAATTAATGAATATGCAGCATTAAGTCCTTTTATATACATGTATTGTATACAGGGTTCACACTGACTTCAATCTTTTTTTCTCCAAAACTTTCGCCAAAACTATTTTTTTCGCCAATTACAATTTTTTTGGGCCAAAGATATTTTCTGATCTAACTGTTATTTCTAGCGAAAATTTAGTAGAAATAAAATTGTCTAATACAATGCATGTCTGATGACATGAAAAACAACAACAGTTTTCTTGTTTAATTTCTTTTATTCAATGACAACTTTGGAACTTTAGTCAAATTCTCCAAGTCGTCAGTTGGCTTACGTTTTTTTTTTTTTTTTTTGTGTTTTTCTCGTCAGTTGTATTAAGTTTCACCATAATTGCCAATAATCTGATTCCTTTGACTTCACATGTCCATTAATAAGTCTATCGTTCGTTTGATCAAAGATGAGGCACAAGCTTCGTGATTATCGAAAAGCGCTCATCTGTTTTTTTACAAGCTTCCAAAGATCTATCGCCGATAATAAATCGTTCTAAATTACCTGTGTTTATCTGTAAATGCGCTTGGGACACTATTCAGACACGGGTCGCGGCTTGATAAACACTCGCTGACTACGTTAATTAAATCTCGTTAAAGGATTAATCCACCTGTAATTAACACCTTCACATGTGGGCTTTTGTTAATTCAACATCATGAGCATGGCTTCGATGACCCAAATAAACACCCATTCGGAACTCACTGGATTGATCGTTTGATATACACATACGTGGAGACGGAAACCAGTTGCTTTACCAACTCTCTGCTCATGTCCGCAATGCGCAGTGGACCTGTTAATATAAACATTTTTTTTGCCATCACTTTCGCCAATGTTTAATTTATTTATTTTTCTCATTTTGCAAAAAAAGCGAACGGCAGTGTGAACCCTGTGTATAACTTGTAGTTAGTTTTGATTAAAACATCAATCAATACATTGAAATAACCTGTATTTATTATTATGCTATTTTATAAGTGTATGCATGCATTGTTGTAATATTTTTCTTGTACTTCTTGAAAATTATGAACATGTGAAAAATGTTAGTTTTGATTAAAACATCAAGATTCAATAATTTGAAATTGCCTATTTTTATAACTATGTATGTATGCATTATTGCAATATTTTTCTTGTACTTGAAATTTCTATTTGTATGATTTTCACTTTCCAATTTATTGTGCATTACTTAAATCTTTAGTTTCAATATGAAATTGTTTTCAATGATGCCACTTACATTGATTAACAATATTTCAATCGACTCAAACATTTGTTCCATGTTAAATTATATCGATATCTTTTATCATGAAACTGTTATTATAAAACAGAATATGTTAAATTATTTGTGGGGAAATATATTCTGCAACACTGATGATATTATGACAAATTTTAAACAAAAGTTTCAATACAAAATATTATTTGATGTTAATAAACCCCGAGTTTTGGTAAGTATAGATTCAGATGGTCACTGGAATTGGCAGTAACATGCTTGTAAACCATGCTGAATACATTGGTATTTATCTTATGCTAAAAATACCATTCAAAACATGGAATAAGGGCAATACACCAAATAATGGTAAGTATAAATTCAGGAGGTCACTGGAAATGGCAGTAAAATGCTTGTAAACCTTGCTGAATAAAAAAAAATCTGAGTACATTGCCCAAATCATTGGAATAATTGCCTCTTATGTTGTCATTTACCAGGGTATCATCATTATGTTTGTGTTATGGTATTACATGCCAATTTGCTCACAATATCATCAGACATTGTAATAAGTTACCCAAATACATTATTTTCAAACTTTAATATGATTACATGAATTTTGTAACAAAATTACACTACATGTATAACAGTATGAAGCAAATTACAAATTTCACAACATTGCATAAACAGAAGACAAATTTTATTTTTGTATTATTGTAGTCAGTACATGTCATATAATGACTTTATGTAAATTTACAGCATGTTCATTGTTTAATAAAAGTATTTAGTTAAATCTAACAAGTTTCCATAACTTTAAATACATATTGAAGTTGGCTACAATCGTTAATATTTTGTATTACATGTACCTAGTATTTAAGTGTGCATTAAATTATTTTTAACAGAAATAAAAAGATTAATTAAACTACATGTATTGTATTATGTATTTTTTTGTCTCTACTTTTGTAATATATTTCCTACTTGATTTGTTTTTGACACAAAAGAGTTAAAGTATGGCACTTAAAATAATCAAGTAGCCCAGACTCCTTCACAGGCTGTTAAAACAATTAAAAAAGAGACAGAACTGATAAATGTTTGATGGCCAAAAACAATAGCTGATAATGATAATGTTAGCCAAATATCTCTGATTTGATTGGAGGTGTTTATCTAGTCTGTCACTCTTCAATACACATAAGTGCATTCCACAACCCTTGCAAGTTTAGCAGAATTGCAAGCAAAACACATATATAAAACCATTTATACACATATCAGGTGAGCGTATCAGGCCCAATGGGCCTCTTGTTGTTCAGTATGAGGTCGCATACCACAAGTACCAATTTTAAGTCTACCGGATATCTACTTCCTGTTTAACAACTTAGTTTATTTTTTTCGACATTTTCGGTCAGTGGTTGAAGTTAAAATTGGGGGTATACTGAGTGAACAGTAGCTCACAGATTTATTGTTTTGTCTGATCACTCTTTTAGCCTGAACTGCTTCTTGTTACTTGTGTAGTTACTTATATTGCTCTGGAGCACCCTTTTACGAAATACTTTTTTGCTTCTTGTTACTTGTGTAGTTACTTATAATGCTCTGGAGCACCCTTTTACAAAATACTTTTTTGCTTCTTGTTACTTGTGTAGTTACTTATAATGCTCTGGAGCACCCTTTTACAAAATACTTTTTTGCTTCTTGTTACTTGTGTAGTTACTTACACTACAGTGCTCTGGAGCACCCTTTTACAAAATACTTTTTTGCTTCTTGTTACTTGTGTAGTTACTTACAGTGCTCTGGAGCACCTAATGGGAAATACTTTTATCTGAGGGATAATGGAATCTGTCAACTAAAACAGTTATTGAAATGAGATTTTAGTTTGATGCTAAGGATTTATCAAAGGCTTGACCTTAAGCAAAATATATGAGAAATATGGTTGTTAGGTGCATGCATCATGTGTGAGTGTGCTTTTAACGGAGCACCTGCTGTATATTTAATGTGTCATTGTATTAATTTATAAGGGACGTTTGTGGTGGCAGGACTCAGATGAACCGTGGCAGACACTGGCCTGTTGTATAGAGATAGCTAAAGCTATAAGAAGTCCAAATCCTAAAGAATACATATGTCATCTACCCACACATCAGGTAAGAATGGCTTTCATAGACCATCAAAAATTCATTTCAAGATATTTTCATACCTTTATTTTTGTGTTGGTTTGTGTGATGCAAGTAAACTATATCAAAAACATTTATTCATCGACAATCAAAAATTTATTTCAAGATATAAGCATATTTTTGTGTTGGCAGATGTTGGTAAGCAGGCACTTAGCTTGGTGAAAATTACGTGGATTCAAAAGCATGCTAAATGGGGTGTCAGGGGGCCTTTAAACATTTTAAAATATTGATGTCAAATGATCAACCTGGTTGTATTTTTAATGAAATTTATGGAATCTGAAGGCGAGGATTTCTGCGAGTGATTTTGCTGAAGGATACTAATGGGACAAATTATTTTAATGTACGAGAATTACTAGTACCATGTCTTCTCTGAAGGATTGCTATATAAAAAAGCGTATATAAAAATAAAATAAAAAATTATGTGGACATCGTGGCGTACTTGTGTATAGGGAGCTACGTGCCTGGTAAGTGCAATGCAAGCAAACCATATCAAAAACATATTTGTCATCTGCTTTTCTCTTGCCAAAGTGTTTCATGGATTAATATCAAAATAAGCACTCAAATAATGAAATTCAATGTCAGGAGAATCCAAGAATGCAGGATATCACCACATCATGGATTTCCATGTGCATTTCAAATCGCGGTGCCTCTCACCTCCTAGGTTCAAATCCCGACTTGGTTTTGACAAGTGACAGCTAGAAGCTTTGAATATACACATACAATAACATGGTATCTATGTTTCCATTCCTGGTAGCCAAAATTGCCATTGGCTACTAATTTCTGAGAAATTCTTTCAAAAAGTAACCTATTTTAGCGAATTTGTGGAAAAATATTTTAAAAAGGACTATATTTTCACAAATTTTGGAAATTTGGTTACTAATTATTTTAAATTTATGGAAACCTAGTGGTATTAATACCTATATGTGTAGATTAGGCTTGTCCGTGTTTATAAACAGTCTGTAGGGTCTATACTAAGTAAAAATCAAAAACAAACATACTAATTCATGACGGAATCACAATCCAGAAGCAAAGTAAAAACTTTGGAACTGACAAGCTAGGTTAGGTGTGAACTTCCATCAGGGAAGTGAGTCCAGGTGCTCCAGAAGGGTGAGTAACAAAAAGTAATTATTTGTCAAAACAAAATTTATATTAAGTATTATAATTGTAATCTCAGAGATAATGGAATAATTATTTGTATTCTGCGGCAGGATGGGTCATGCAATGGTTTACAACATTACGCTGCTTTAGGACGAGATCAGGCTGGTGCTGAATCTGTAAATCTTAGTCGCTTTGAGACACCAAAAGACGTATACAGTGATGTTGCCGAGCTGGTATGTAAAGATGTTCTGTCAAACCTGTCTATTAAGGCCACCCAAGGGAACCATTAAAAGTGGTCTTAATGGGTAGGTGGCCCTTATAATTATATAGGTTCTAATAATATGAATAAGGAACAATTGGGATATAATTTTACTGGCATTTATAAGCAGGTGGTGACCCTTATATATAGAGAGGCAGGTTTGACTCGCGTGTTCATGTATTTTGTGGTTTTGTAATATCTTACCTTTTCCCGACGTGAAACTGACTAAGATGTAAAATATATATTATTTTATGCATGGTATAAATTTTTGCTGAAATAATAGGGGGAAAAGTACACTGTGAATAACACTACTTGTAGTATTTGTTTGAGTTTATCTGGGTGTTGAGTTACTAAATAGGAACAAATAGAAAAGAAAAATTGGTATTGACCAAAAAATAAGTTTTGACTTATTAAAAGCATGTATAGAACATGTAAACGAAATTTGGCTAAGTCTGTCATGAAATATGTCAAAAGATGTTATAAAAGATACCAGCAAGTAGATCCCACATTTGTGGTACTTAAGTGTAGACTGGTTGACATGGTAATATCCAAAAAATACCACTGCGGTAGCTCAGTTGGTAGAGTGCTCGCTCCGTAAGTGGAAGGTCGTGGGTTCAAACCCCGGCCGGGTCTGACCCAAGACTTGAAAGTGGGTAGTGACTGTTCTTTCGCCAAGCACTCGGCATTACGAAAAGAAAGTCACGGTTCTTTCGGATGGGAACTTAAAATAAACGAGGTCCCGTGTCCTGGTGGGCTTGGCACGCTAAAGAACCCTGCTGTATAATGCCATAAGCCCAACGCACAGGCAAAATTTCTGCACGTTCGCCTATAGCTGGCGACGTCTCGATATAAGTGAAATAATCTTGACTGGGACGTTAAACACCATTACTCACTCTCACTCTTTTTAAAAAAATGCATGTCAAACAAAACTTTATTTCTTAAACTACAGTCCAACCTGCCTTAAAGGCCAACTGCTTATAAAACCCAGTAGAATTGTATCCAAATTGTTCTTTATTCATATTATTTAAACCTGTATATAAAGGCCACCTGCCTATAAAGGCCACTTTTACTGGTTCCCTTGGGTGGCCTTTATAGACCCGTATGACTGTATTGATTTATCTAGTGAATTGTTCAGGGGAGTTGTCATTTTCAAAAAACTTTCATCTATAACACTGTAACATCAATATTTTTGCATTAACGATGGGGTTCGAGTCCCACTCAGACCACATGTGGGGAAGTGAATTTTTCTTAGGGTTCACCCGGTGTCAGTATAAGGTGACTGGGGGAGTGGTACGCTTGTCTGTGGCATACTAACTTGGTGAGCTAGCACCTTAAAGTTGCCTTGAGTGCACACTGGTACAAGGCAGACCGTACAACACACACACACTTCACATGCATACACAAACTTGTTCATAGATTAATCCATAGATATTTATTAAAAAAAAAAGCTGAAAAAATGGTGATGCAATGTTAAGCAATATTCAACCAACTTTTGGCAAAATAAAGAATAAATGGACCCTTCTGGAAAGAACACTGCATGTACATGTCTATACTATGCTTTACAGTAGACCATTAATTTAAAGTTGAAAAAATCTCAAAGGAGTGTTTCTTTATGTGTTCTAGGTTGAGAAGGAAAGGATAAAAGATGCAGCAAACGGACTTAAAACCGCTCAAATTTTAAAAGGTTTTGTGGCCAGAAAGGTAAAAAAAAAAAATTGCACTTAAAGATATTTAAAATAAGTAAAAACAAATTTAGTTATTGTAATGGTGGCTAATTTTGAACTAAAATTATCCCATGTGGATTTGAGTAGAGTGATGGGATATTGGGTCAAGATGCTTTCATTTTTATGGAAGTAGTTAGTTTTCTAATGGTGGAGGAACTCCAAGTATCTGGAGAAAACCAACAGCCTTCAGCACCAAGTGAACTAATGATTTTTTAAAGTCAAGGACTTGCCCAAATAGGATTCATTCTTAAGCACTAAGAGATATCTTTATCATGACAGTTTAAACCATAGACTCATAAGATAAACAGAAAATTATATCAGAAATCAAAATATAAATGTAAAAGTTTTTTATAATGATTTTACAGGGAAAAAAAACCATAAAATAAATGAACTTTCAAATTGAGTAAAAGTACTAAATAAATGATAATTATTTCTTAATGAAGGTGATAAAACAGACTGTCATGACAACTGTTTACGGAGTTACTCGTTACGGAGCCAGAAAACAGATCATGGGACAGTTAAAGGACAATGACAAATTTCCAGAGGAGCATGTGTTCGATGCCTGTCGGTACCTTACCGATAAGACGTTTGATTGTTTACAAGAAATGTTTTCATCCACTAAAGAAATACAGGTTAGTGGTTCTAATTAAATTTAAGGACCAGTATTTGAAATTTAAATCATATTTGAATTTATCATTGAATAAATGCATTTGGCAATTTATGCTTTGTTCTCTCAGGAATAGATAGTTGGTGACATCTTGATATAAATGAAATATTCTTGACTGGAATGTAAAACCCCATTCAAACAATCAATCTTTGGAATCGATAAAATGATAACAAGAGTTGTGATTAAGGATGTACAGTACTGGAAGCCTTCCATCATCCTGTGAACCACATCACCTGGCTCTTATATATAACACATGAAGTTAAAACAGTTACATGTATATGCATTTGTTCATCATAAATCACTTTATTAGCAATTTTGCCATGGATTATGTTTATAAATCTGCTTTTTATTATCTTGACATCAGAAGTGATGTATCAAGGCATCACTCTTCCTTAAAAAAAATACAAACCGGAAACAACATAAATTATGGTGTTTAACACCAAATTGACGGAGCGTCGGCTACACCCACAATGTTCCAACAAAGGCCCAGCATGCTTGAATTTCATGCAAAAAGAAGTAAAACTTGGGACTGAATTGTGCTATTTAATGACATCACTGACACTAGTATGTCATTAGTTGCCATGACGTTGCTTTGGTACCATGATAGTGGCCAGTGTCGGAACATAATAGGCATGGCTGGCAATACATCAATTAACCATGATGTTGGTTTGGTACCATGATAGTGGCCAGTGTCGGAACATAATAGGCATGGCTGGCGATACGTCAATTAACCATGATGTTGCTTTGGTACCATGATGGCGGCCAGTGTCTGAAAATAATAGGCATGGCTGGCGATAAGTCAATTAACATACATGTAATATTGTTAAGGATTGACTTTGTTTTTTGTATATGTTTTAAAATTGACAACTGTAATATGTATAATGTAATGAAGCAACTTCAAGGTGACCACACTGACTCTTTGTACTTATTCAAGGACTGGTTTACAAGATGTGCTGAACTTGTATCTAAAATTGGTAAACAGCCTGTAGGATGGGTTACCCCCCTTGGATTACCAGTAATACAACCATATCAGAAATTCCAAAGCCTCAAATTTCAACCACAGACAGAAAAGCAGGAAAACAACTCTCAGCGAAAGTCATTTAATGTGTAAGTAGAATTAGTAACCTAGAAAACAGATACATCACAGCAGCTGAAACAATCTAAAACATAATACAGTAATCAATGATACAGAATGTATGATCTTACAAACAACTAACGATTTTCCCTTCTACTTTTACATTTGGGTATATATTGTATTATAACTGTGTTCTCCGGTACTCTGCATTTTCCCTTCTACTTTTACATTTGGATATATATATTGTACCATAACTGTGTTCTCGGGTTTTCTGCATTTTCCCTTCTACTCTTATATTTGGATATATATATTGTAGCATAACTGTGTTCTCGGGTTCTCTGCATTTTCCCTTCTACTTTTACATTTGGGTATATATTGTAGCATAACTGTGTTCTCCCGTTCTCTGCATTTTCCCTTCTACTCTTATATTTGGATATATATTGTAGCATAACTGTGTTCTCGGGTTCTCTGCATTTTCCCTTCTACTTTTACATTTGGGTATATATTGTACCATAACTGTGTTCTCCCGTTCTCTGCATTTTCCCTTCTACTTTAACTTTGGGTATATATTGTAGCATAACTGTGTTCTCGGGTTCTCTGCATTTTCCCTTCTACTTTTACTTTTGGGTATATATTGTACCATAACTGTGTTCTCGGGTTCTCTGCATTTTCCCTTCTACTTTTACATTTGGGTATATATTGTACCATAACTGTGTTCTCTGGTTTTCTGCATTTTCCCTTCTACTTTAACTTTGGGTATATATTGTAGCATAACTGTGTTCTCCGGTTCTCTGCATTTTCCTTTCTACTTTTACTGTAGCATAACTGTGTTCTTGGGTTCTCTGCATTTTCCCTTCTACTTTTACTTTGGGTATATATTGTACCATAACTGTGTTTTCGGGTTCTCTGCATTTTTCCTTCTACTTTCACATTTGGGTATATATTGTACCATAACTGTGTTCTCTGGTTCTCTGCATTTTCCCGTCTACTTTTATATTTCTACTTTTATATTTGGGTATATATTGTAGCATAACTGTGTTCTCCGGTTCTCTGCATTTTCCCTTCTACTTTTACTTTGGGTATATATTGTAGCATATCTGTGTTCTCTGGTTTTCTGCATTTTCCCTTCTACTTTAACTTTGGGTATATATTGTAGCATAACTGTGTTCTCCGGTTCTCTGCATTTTCCTTTCTACTTTTACTGTAGCATAACTGTGTTCTTGGGTTCTCTGCATTTTTCCTTCTACTTTCACATTTGGGTATATATTGTACCATAACTGTGTTCTCAGGTTCTCTGCATTTTCCCGTCTACTTTTATATTTCTACTTTTATATTTGGGTATATATTGTAGCATAACTGTGTTCTCCGGTTCTCTGCATTTTCCCTTCTACTTTTACTTTGGGTATATATTGTACCATAACTGTGTTCTCAGGTTCTCTGCATTTTCCCGTCTACTTTTATATTTCTACTTTTATATTTGGGTATATATTGTAGCATATCTGTGTTCTCTGGTTTTCTGCATTTTCCCTTCTACTTTAACTTTGGGTATATATTGTAGCATAACTGTGTTCTCCGGTTCTCTGCATTTTCCTTTCTACTTTTACTGTAGCATAACTGTGTTCTTGGGTTCTCTGCATTTTCCCTTCTACTTTTACTTTGGGTATATATTGTACCATAACTGTGTTTTCGGGTTTTCTGCATTTTCCCTTCTACTTTAACTTTGGGTATATATTGTAGCATAACTGTGTTCTCCGGTTCTCTGCATTTTCCTTTCTACTTTTACTGTAGCATAACTGTGTTCTTGGGTTCTCTGCATTTTCCCTTCTACTTTTACTTTGGGTATATATTGTACCATAACTGTGTTCTCTGGTTCTCTGCATTTTCCCTTCTACTTTTACATTTGGGTATATATTGTACCATAACTGTGTTCTCTGGTTCTCTGCATTTTCCCGTCTACTTTTATATTTCTACTTTTATATTTGGGTATATATTGTACCATAACTGTGTTCTCAGGTTCTCTGCATTTTCCCGTCTACTTTTATATTTCTACTTTTATTAGCTCACCTGGCCAAAGGCCATGTGAGCTTTTGCCATCACTTGGCGTCCGTCGTCGTCCGTCGTCTGTCGTCCGTCGTCCGTCGTCGTCGTCCGTCGTCCGTCCGTAAACTTTTCACATTTTGACTATCTCCTCTGACACCACTGGAGCAATTTTAACCAAACTTTACAGGAATGATGTATGGAAGGTCCTTTACTTAGATTGCCGAAATTTTTTTGATCCGCCAAAAAACATGGCTGCCAGCACAGAAGATAGTTTAACATTGGACCCTATGGGAAAAATGCATTTTTAACGATTTCCTCAAAAATGACTGAAGCAAATTTAACCAAACTTAACAGGAATGGTGTAAAGAAGGTCCTTTATTTGGATTGCCAAAATTTTTCTGATCCGTCAAAAAACATGGCCGCCAGCGCAGAAGATAGTTTAACATTGGACCCTATGGGAAAAGCATATATTTGCTATCTTCTTTGAAACCGCTGAGCTAATTTGAACCAAACTTTACAGGAATAATGTATGTAAGGTCATTTACTAAGATTGCCCAAATTTTTCTGATCCGCCAAAAAAAATGGCCGCCAGGGCCAAACAAAGTTTAACATTGGGCCCTATGGGAAAACGCACATTTTGGCTATCTCCTCTGAAACGACTGAAGCGAATTCAATTAAACTTTACAGGAATGATGTATGGAAGGTCTTTTGCAAAGATTGCCGAAATTTTTCTAATCCGCCTAAAAACATGGCTGCCAGCGGGGAACATAGTTTAACATTGGACTGTATGGGAAAACACATTTTGGCTATCTCCTCTGAAACTACTGAAGCAAACTTAACCAAACTTTAGAGAAATGATGTATTGGAGGTCCTTCACAAAGATTGCCAAAATTTTTCTGATCCGCCTAAAAACATGGCCGCCAGGGCAGAAGATAGTTTAACATTGGACCCTATGGGAAAAATGAATATTTGGCTATCTCCTCAGAAATGACTGAAGCGAATTTAACCAAACTTTACAGAAATGATGTAAAGAAGGTCCTTTACTTAGATTGCCAAAATTTTTCTGATCTGCCAAAAAACATGGCCGCCAACGCAGAAGATAGTTTAATATTGGACCCTATGGGAAAAGCACATATATGCTATCTCCTCTGAAGCTAGTGAAGCAAATTGAATCAAACTTTACAGGAATGATGTATAGAAGGTCCTTTACTTAGATTGCCAAAATATTTCTAATCCGCCAAAAAACATGGCTGCCAGCGTAAAAGATAGTTAAACATTGGACCATGTGGGAAAAATGCGTTTTTGACTATGTCCTCAGAAATGACTGAAGCAAATTGAACCAAACTTTACAGGAATGATGTATAGAAGGTCCTTTACATAGATTGCCAAAATTTTTCTGATCTGCCATTAAACATGGCTGCCAGCGGAGAATGTTGTTTTACATTGGACCCTATTGGAAACGCATATATACAAATTTGCTTTAAAAGCATTTTAGTCAGGTGAGCAATACAGGCTCATCCTGAGCCTCTGGTATTTGGGTATATATTGTTCCATAACTGTGTTCTCTGGTTCTCTGCATTTTCCCGTCTACTTTTATATTTCTACTTTTATATTTGGGTATATATTGTACCATAACTGTGTTCTCAGGTTCTCTGCTTCTTTATGAGTATGGAGTAAAATTTATTATGTATTATGGGTTCAATTGAACTTTTCAATTTAAAAGTTATTCATTGAACTTTTCAATTTAAAAGTTATTCTCCCCACCACCAACACAACAGAGCCATCTTGCGTACACAACTCTTCTGAAACTTCTTGGCTGATTGCTTTGATGTTTATCTCTTCCCACTGTAACATTAAGCAACTTCTACAGTTCTACATTTAGTTAATTTTCCACGGCAGTAGACATATGACTATGGGTAGTAGCTTAATGAATAATCAATATTTACCAGTGTGTGGTTTATTGTCAAATAATACATGGTCCAGAGTTCACATGCGGAAGAACATATCACAAGGTTGAGAGAGCCACCTTGTGATATATTTGTCGCATGTAAACGATGGCCCATGTATTATTCCACGATATACCACGGGTAATTGTTGATTATTTCAATTCTAACATGACTTTAGATAAAAATTATTGAAATAAATATTGCGAACTCTTTCTTCAGAAGTATATTTTACCATTTATTTGCAAAAGTGTCCATTGAAAGAATTCAGGTGTTAAGATTACCTCCAATGAAGTAAAACACAGGTCATGTTAGAATGTCTTCGTTTTCAGTGTTTTGAGATTCAATAAATATTTCATGGAATTTCATTCAGCAAAAGTTGCTACATGTAATTAAAAATCTTTTTATATGTTTAATCTACATGTATAAAAATGAAACATTATTTATTTATTTATTTATTTATCAGGAAACCAGATGTTATAAAACAGAAGAATGCATTTCCACCAAACTACATACATTCCCTAGACTCTGTACATATGATGTTGACGTCTTTATATTGTCTAAGGTAAGCTGTGTAACAAATACAAGTACTGATGTTACCACATCTGAGCTGACAGAGCTCAGACAAGCTATTGTGATCACAAGTACTGTTATTAAGCTCAGACAAGCTATTGTGATCACAAGTACTGTTATTACCTCACATAAGCTGACAGAGCTCAGACAAGCTATTGTGATTACAAGTACTGATGTTACCAGATCTGAGCTGACAGAGCTCAGACAAGCTATTGTGATTACAAGTACTGTTATTACCTCGCATAAGCTGACAGAGCTCAGACCAGCTATTGTGATCACACCTTCTCTTGTTAGTAATTTGATTTTTATACCACACACAGTAAGGCCATATAAATTAATTCCTAGATTTTCATCCCCGCCCACCCTACTTTTTTTCGCCTGCCCCAGAATTTTTTATTGGTTTATTTTTGTTGTATTCTTTAATAAAGTTTCTTTCAGGCACTCGCTGTTGTCATTACTGTTATTTCTTTTGAATCTGAAAAAAAATTAAATTCCTCTCTCTCTCTCTCTCTCTCTCTCTCCTCACCTCTCCTCTCTTTCTCTCTCTTTCTCTCTCTCTCTCTCCATTTTTGAAGAAGAAAAAAAAAATGATGAAAATCTAGGAATTAATTTTATATGGCCTAAAGTCTGTCAGTCTAAAATAAGTTTTCTACACTTTTTTTCTAAGCCCTTGCTGATGTTGAGCTCATTTTTGGTATGCGAGTCTACCACTATGATTGTATTAGTCCGTCGGTCTAAAACTCACAGAAGTAACTGGAGAACTCTATTTTCAATATTTAGACATGTGGGGTGTGGGCTAGATATATTTCATTATGGTATTTACTACTTCAGATACTTTTATAGACATTTCAAAACTGTAAAGTTTGATTCATAGGTTTCTCCTGGCACTCCCGTTTTCCCATTCATCTCATATTTGTCCACTTCCATATATTCATGTAAATGAAAGAATCTTGACAATGGTATGAAATATTATGACATAATACAGAATGTATTCTGAACTTTGTCTCGCTTTTTGATCCCCAATAATAGAATTATTAATTTATTAATTTTCTGAATTTGGTTTATTTATTATTTTTGTAGAGCTGGTATCACATTTATTTCTGTACATGATTGTTTCTGGACACACCCTTGTGATATTGATATTATGAACAAGGTAGGATTTTACCAATAAAATACTTGTATATGTAAAAATTATTGTCATAAGTCAATGACCAACTGATTTATGTTCAAATCGCGATTCCAAAAATCAACTACAAACAAACTGATCCATGTTCAAAATCAAAAACTCAATTGTCAACTACAAACTTACTGATCCATGTTCAAAATCAAAAACTCAATTGTCAACTACAAACTTACTGATCCATGTTCAAAATCAAAAACTCAAATGTCAACTACAAACTTACTGATCCATGTTCAAAATCAAATTGTCAACTACAAACTTACTGATCCATGTTCAAAATCAAAAACTCAAATGTCAACTACAAACTTACTGATCCATGTTCAAAATCAAAAACTCAATTGTCAACTACAAACTTACTGATCCATGTTCAAAATCAAAAACTCAAATGTCAACTACAAACTTACTGATCCATGTTCAAAATCAAAAACTCAAATGTCAACTACAAACTTACTGATCCATGTTCAAAATCAAAAACTCAAATGTCAACTACAAACATACTGATCCATGTTCAAATCACAATACCAAAAGTCAACCACAAACATACCGGTCTATGTTCAAATCATAATCCCAAATGTCAACCACAAACATACCGGTTTATGTTCAAATCATAATCCCAAATGTCAACCACAAACATACCAGTTTATGTTCAAATCATAATCCCAAATGTCAACCACAAACATACCAGTTTATGTTCAAATCATATTCCCAAATGTCAACCACAAACATACTAGTACCAGTTTATGTTCAAATCATAATCCCAAATGTCAACCACAAACATACGGGTTTATGTTCAAATCATAATCCCAAAAATCAACCACAAACATACGGGTTTATGTTCAAAATCACAATCCCAAAAATCAACCACAAACATACAGATCCATTTTCAAACTCACAATTCCAAAAGTCAACCATAAACATACTGACACATGTCAAACTCACAATCCCAAAAGTCAACCACAAACATACTGATCCACGTCCAAATCATAATTTCAAAGGCAACGTCTTTAAAAAAAAAATTCACTGATAAATCCAAAATTATTTGTAGTTCCTTCTAATAATTTTCAAAATATTGTCAATCTTATAACACTCAAGAAAACATAAGGTGAACAACATGGTTAAGTTTTAACAGCCATGTGAAGCATGACTGTATAGTAGATTTCAATTTTAAGAATTTTCTGTTAAATTAAAAATGTTTATCTATAAAAGATAATGAAATTCCTTTTTTTAATTTTTAGGAAAAACTTTAACTAAGTTTACATATAACAGTGAAAAAGTCATGGAAATTGACCTAGAAATTTTTTTTTTAGAATTTTTTTTAAAAATATATGGTTTTATATAAAATGAAGGATTTTACAAAGTGTTAGATTGCACATTTCTGTACCTACAAGTACATTTAAATACATTCAGAATATTGATATAAATATTACAGATATGCAGAGAACAGTTTGTTGCCTTACACAGTCAGCCATTACTAGAACAATTGTCAAAAGATTTTATTAAAAAGTACAGAGTTACTCCAAAGTAAGTATTTTACACTAGAACAACAGAATCTTCTCCCACACCACTGGGAGAGGCATGTGACATGTGTTAAATAACTACCTCCAATATTAGGATAGATAAAGTAAAACCTTGCATTATAATAATGCCCCTCAATAACTTTGTCATCTCACTTATTGCCACAGTATTGAGAAGTTCCAAAGACTTTTTGTCCCCCGCCGCAACTCAAGCGGGGACATAGAAATGCCGGGCGTCCGTCCGTCTGTGTTTCTGTCCGTCACACTTTTTTGTAAGCGCTCTCATGCCTACAAATTCTGACGGATTTTAATTAAATTTATACAAAATGTTTATACTACTAATACCTTGATCAAGTTCGAAAATCAGCATTGGTCGATACTTTTTGTTGGAGTTATGGAACTTTGACCACAATAATGACTCTGTTTTATCCAAAACTTGACCTTGTAAGCGCTCTCATGCCTACAAATTTTGACAGATTTTCATTAAATTTATACCAAATGTTAATACCACTAATACCTTGGTCAAGTTCGAAAATCAGCATTGGTCGATACTTTTAGTTGGAGTTATGGGACTTTGATCACAATAATGACTCATTTTATCCAAAAATTGACCTTGTAAGCGCTCTCATGCCTACAAATTTTGACAGATTTTCATGAAATTTATACCAAATGTTTATACCACTAATATCTTGGTCAAGTTGGAAAATCAGCATTGGTCGATACTTTTTGTTGGAGTTATGGGACTTTGACCACAATAATGACTCCGTTTTATCTAAAACTTGACCTTGTAAGCGCTCTCATGCCTACAAATTTTGACGGATTTTCCTGAAATTTATACCAAATGTTTATACTACTAATTCCTTGGTCACGTTCGTAAATCAGCCTTGGTCGATACTTTTTGTTGGAGTTATGGGACTTTGACCACAATAATGACTATGTTTTATCCAAAAATTGACATTGTAAGCGCTCTTATGCCTACAAATTTTGACGGATTTACATGAAATTTATACCAAATGTTTATACCACTAATACCTTGGTCAAGTTGGAAAATCAGCATTGGTCGATACTTTTTGTTGGAGTTATGGGACTTTGACCACAATAATGACCTCCCCACACATTTAATTCTGGAACAGCCCTGAATGTTTGAAAATATTGCAATTTCATCTACAGTATACTAGTATACTGCTTGACCGGCGGGGGACCAAGGAATTCTATTCTTGTTTTCATGGTTTTCTTAAAACATATAAGTCTCTCACTATTTATTGTGAAATCCTTCTATAATGTCAAAATCTGACTGATTAAATGGTAGCTGTGAATTGAGTTGGGGTTAATAGTGTTTAACGTCCCAGTCAAGAATATTTCTCTTATATTGAGATGTTGCCAGCTATACATGAGGTGCAGAAATTTTGCATGTGTGTTATGCTGATGACATTATACAGCAGGGTTCTTAATCATGCCACACTTTCCATGACATGGAAATTAAGTTCCAATTAGAAAGAACCATGACTTTCATTTTGTAATGCTGAGTGCTTGGTGAAATAACAGTTACTACCCACTTTCAAGTCTTAGGTCAGACCCAGTTTAGGTTTGAACCCATAACCTATCACTTATGGAGCGAGCACTCTACCATCAGAGCTACTGCAGTGGTAAGCAATGGGCAATGAATTAAAGTTTCAGTGTAATTAATAACTGCATCCAGCACTAGAAAAAAATCCCATTTTTTTGCAGTAATACCGAACATTTTTGTTGGTTGCCCAATTTTGCCATTTCGCTTGTTTCACTCAATGTCACCGTCACTCATGCTTTTATTTTGAAACAAGAAATAGTACATGTGATATAAAGTAACAATACTTACTACTTACTTATCCTCTTCGTGCTGGGAGCACATAAGGCCTTTTTTAAAAGTAACAATAAGTATCAATACTTAACAAAATAGGACAGAGATTTGTGATAAATTATTATATTCAAAGTGACTCTTTTGTATGTAAGTAAAGTGGTTTTCCAAAGTATTTTTGTGTTGCATAGTCCCAGTTTTACCTCCTCAACTTTTTTTCCTTATTTTAATTTGGCAGTATAAGTTTCTGTAACTGTAAATAAGTTTTTCTGAAAATCTCAGTCAAGAAAGGATTTTGAAACTGGAGCCTCTCTTGCGATAATGATGTTTTGGTTCTGATATGTCACAAGGTTAAAGTTTATTCCACAGTTACAGAAGCAGTGTTAATAGAACATAAACAGAGTATATGTTATTATTAATTGATAGATGTTAGGTTCTAATTGTTTCTTTGTATTGCAGGAAGGGTGAAAGACTTGAGGAAAACCAGTTATTCTTAAATAATGTATTAAGGAGGGTACCTAAAAGGGGTAAGTCAATTCTGTCTCTCTCTCTCTCTCTCTCACACATTCTCTCTCTCTCTCTCTCTCTCTCTCTCTCGCTCTCATATTGGACCAGTGTAGTACTACTACTCTAAAAGATGAAGCTGTCTTTAACATGCACAATCTCATGTTCCTTTTCAATTAGTGTTTAGATTCATCCTATATACATCAATATAATTGATGACATTAGTGCTGACAAATTGTTGATGCAACATCTCTCTCTCTCTCTTGCTCTCTCTCTCTCTCTCTCTCTTTCTCTCGCTCTCATATTGGACCAGTGTAGTACTACTACTCTAAAAGATGAAGCTGTCTTTAACATGCACAATCTCATGTTCCTTTTCAATTAGTGTTTAGATTCATCCTAGATACATCAATATAATTGATGACATTAGTGCTGACAAATTGTTAATGCAACATCTCTCTCTCTCTCTCTCTCTCTCTCTCTCTCTCACACACACATACACACACAGGTTGTAATGTAAAACACAATTTCTCTCTCTCTCTCTCTCTCTCTCTCTCTTCTCTCTCTCTCTCTCATCACAAAAGTTGTGATGCAATGAACCATTTTAGCATGTCATTACATGGACAAAGCTTTTTTGTCAAAACATTCAGAAATCATAATTTAGTTTTGATATTGAGACTTTTGTGTAAAAGTATCTGACTAGTTCAAATTTTCAGTTTTCCTTATAAAAAGTACAGTCCATCCTGCCTTAAAGGCCACTTCTATATAAAGGCCACCTGCTTTTAAAAAGCCCTTTAGAATTTTATCCCAATTGTTCTTTATTCATATTATTTGAACATGTGTATAAAGACCACCTGCCCATAAAGGCCATGTTTACTGGTTCCCTTGGATGACCTTTATAGATAGGTTTGACTGTTTGCAATAATTATTGAAACATGTTTTCATTTTGTCAGCATATTAATAGTTAATTTCTTATGTGTAAGTAACTTTAGTATTTTATCTTTGTTTTCTTTTATTACAGGTTCCTTTGACATTTCAAATGTTTTGGATTCAACCTATTTCTTCAGTTGATGATTGTGTCAGTGTAAGGATATAACACAGGTCTAGCATGGATCTACTGACAGATAGTGACAATCCATGTATATAACTATGTGATTATAAGAAGAAATCACTAGCCTTAAGTTTCAAGTGTGTTGATTGCCGAGCAAAAGACCAATACATTTCTGAGAGCTGGAGGCAGGACTTTGTGATACAAATAGGTATCTTCATGATTCATACTCGATAAATGTCATATGTGACTGAGAAATGTCATCTGTGACCGAGACACCATATAATTTCAGTCAGTAATATGAGAAATGTCATCTACATTCAACCACTGATGTGTGAAATGTCTTCTGTGACTGAAATAAATTTTCAATCGGTAATGTGAGAAATGTCATCTGTGACCGAGATATGTCATATGGTACTAAAAAATAGCATATGTGACCGAGATACATTTACAGTCAGTAAATTGAGAATTGTCATCCCTGACTTAGAAATGCCATCTGTGACTGAAAAGTGTCATCTGTGATGGAGATATATTTTCAATCAGTATTGTGAGAAATGTCATCTGTGACTGAGAAGTGTAATCTGTGATGGAGATATATTTTCAATCAGTATTGTGAGAAATGTCATCTGTGACTGAGAAGTGTAATCTGTGATGGAGATATATTTTCAATCAGTATTGTGAGAAATGTCATCTGTGACTGAGAAGTGTCATACTGATTGTAAGAATTGTAATCTGACTGACATAATTTTCAGTCAGTAATGTATTTAAATTTTGTAGAACTAACTACAGATGTTGCGATATAAGTTTGCAGTATGTTAATTAATCTTAATATTTACATGTTAACTCTTAAATGTGTTGTTATCAGGGATTTTATGTGTGTACATGATCTATATATGAACAAATGGGCATTGGTTCTAAATGGATTTTATTGCATTACCTTGGTAACATGTCGGACATCTTGATGGGGTTCTAAATGACTTTTATTGTGTTACTTTGGTAACATGACAAGCATATAGGAGTTACTATCTGTCTTGTTGGGTTATAGTCAGTGTCTGCAGTACTGTCAGTGGAGTTGCCATCATTGGTTTTTTTTATGAGGAGGTAATACAAGTTTTTCATGTAAAGCTCAAATCTCTTTCAGTGGTGCTTTATGAATTGAATGTTTGCTGTGTGTGTGCGTGTGTGTGTGTGTGTGTGTGTGTGTGTGTTGGCAGTTTTATGACATGAAATAAAACATTGATTCACTTTACATGTAATATTGTGATCATCTCAAGCCATACATCACAACTGCTCATCAAACTTTCTCTCCGATGTTGACATGTTGATATGAAGCACTCATTGGTATTACAGAACAGGTAATAATTTTATGTTTGTTATTTATTTGTTCTACAAGTTTAATAGGTGTGAATGTACTTTTATAAGATTTTGTAACTTGCATGTGAATTTATGTAAAACAGTTATCTGACTATTCTGATGACTGAACTTGTCATCTTTTATCTGACTGTTCCAGTAACTGGACTTACTCGCCGTTATTTATCTGGCTGTTCCAGTGACTAAACAGTTGAATGTTTAATTTCATGTTGGCAGACTTAATACCCTGGACTAGAAATGTGCAACTATATAACAGACTTTCTTCCCTGAACAATAGTAATGTGTGACTACTTTACAACAGACATTGTAACAGTCTCCTTGGTGTTGGAGGATGGATTGTAACAGTCTCCTTGGTGTTGGAGGATGGATTGTAACAGTCTCCTTGGTGTTGGAGGATGGATTGTAACAGTCTCGTTGGTGTTGGAGGATGGATTGTAACAGAGTATTATTGTTTTTGAGTACTACTTTGTCTTTCATTTTCAAATTGATTGAAATATAAATATATAGTAAGAGTTTATACATCTGTATGTTATTTTTACATTTGTGTCACTGAGTGATAAAACAAGTAGATTTCTATAAAATCTCCATTATAAACTCAACATTGCATAGTATAAAGGGGTTTATTGATACATTGAGGGAGGCTTATAAAGAAATACCATAGAAGAAATGGATTTTTTTACTTCAAAATGGTGTGGCAATAAGCAATGTGGCAACGCTATCAAGAGGCATTGTAAATTTTATTGTATTGTTGTATACCACACCACATTTAGAAATGAAAGTAAAGGGGTCCTTTGGAAACTTAAAAACCCATGACTGTCTAAGTAGGCTTGTTGGTACATTAATTAACCCCCTGCCATTTCACCTATAGCTGGTTACCTCTCAATATAAGTGAAATATTTTTGCCTGGGACATAAAACCCCATTTAATCAATCAAATCTTGGACAGGCACTGGATATTGTAACCTGAACCAGTACCTTAACTGTTTATCCAGATAGAAATAATCCTCAAGAGTAATCAAAATCAAAGGTACCAATCCATGTCTAGATCGCAACCCCAAAGTAAAAAATTAGAAACTGCTAAATTAAGTTAAAAGTGAAATTCACCAGGTAAGTGAGACCCAGTGCTCTGGAAGGGTAAGCGCATCCTATTTAGGTAAACTAATATTATGGAAAATGTAAAATAGTTTCATAAATTCTGTTACTATCACTATTTATATGTGGATTCGAACCCAGGCTGTGAAATGAGAAATCGTAAGTCTGTGCTTTAGACTCAGTACTCTGTCTACAGATGCAGTGATTCGGATACAGTATACTACAGGGCCCAATTGTTCAAAGTTCTGTTAGCTTAAACAGTTGGGATCTTAACTGGGATCTAAAACCTGTTTAAAGTTTGTTAGGAAACTTGAATGAAAGAAGTCACTTTAAAAATACTAGATATTTTTCTTGAGGTTTTATAACGGAGCTAATTATTTAATACATTGTTCAAATTCATTCAACAACTTCCATCTAAAAAAATATGCGAAATCTTGATATTAATGACGTGAAAACGGTTGTGTCCAGGAAGATTTTGAATTACTAAGAAAATTAAAAGCACAAAACAGCTGAACTTTTGTTGAACCTGAAACAGCATGGCATTCGTTTTACAAAAACATTAACATTCACTTCCAGTCTCATTTGTTAATGGTAACTACTGCGATACATCCGGGTACAAAGGATAATCTCACCAAGGGGTAACAATAACAAGAAAACAAGATTTCTAGAAATAAAAACAGGATACATGTCATATCCGTATAAAAACAGAAACTTTAAAATATTTGCGAGTTCAAGTTATTTCTCGCTCAGATTGGTACGCAAAAATGTTGGGTATAATGAAGTTTGTTCTCCTTTTGGTGGTAATTGCCATGGTAACAGCAGCAGACGACAATACTGGTAAGACACTCTTTTATGACAAGATGTCAAAATAGTTGTAGGATCAAGATGCAACAAATTTAATTTAGTTTTATGCTTACATAATTATGTGTTGGTACAGACGACAACATCAAAAAATGAATTTGTGATCGATGTTTCGTCGGACAAAGCGATTAATCAAGTCGTGAGCCGGCCGGTTGCTCATGGTGAAGCGTATGCAACAACAATATTTGTCCATAGAAAAATAATATTATCAAGCTGTTCGCGTCTTTGCAATGCCAAAATAGACTTATAATGTTTGAAAGTTTGTTACTATGTCAGATAAATCCATAAAACAAAATGAGAAGCGAACAATCACAACGTGATAAAACTTGGTTTTGTTAATATCATACTGAGCAGAGTATTGTCACACCAGCCAAAGTATCCCAAAGTTTCGCTGTAACATGCACTTGACTAGCGCAATATTGTACAAAAAATCATGCAGACTTGCTTTTGGCTGCTAGTTCACAACGTTTTAATTAAGCATGATTTAAGTTGTCCTTACAATTTTGATTTTCCATTGGCAAAATGTCCATAGCAACCACAATAATCAATCACACCCTAGCTGTTCTGTAAGCTTCTTCAGATACTACACTGTGTCTTAGACATGTTGAATATTAAACAGGGGCGTAGCTGGGGTGTTTATGATGTGGACGCCTAAAGAGGGCAGGGGGTTTGGGGCCGCCCTGATGCGAATTTTCGGCCCTCCAGGGCGCTATTTATCAGAATTTTTCTTATAATTTTATGCTATGCTGTGGTAGGTTTTGTCGTTCTTTTGAGGACTGGTTCATTCTTAAACCTGAAGACGAGGTACAAGGCGATCTGATGTTGTATGGCATAAGCACTACGAAAACAAAGTCAATTTAAAATGGGAGTTCAATTAATGTAGTGGTGAGGTTAAACGGAGGAGAGGAAATATATTTGTAAACGAAACGATGTGGACGTTTTTGCGTACAAACGTACGCCTGGCTACGCCCCTGTTAAAGTAAAGACCTATGCTTATATTAGTTTGTCGCCATGTTCTTTGTTTTTTAACTGTTGTCAAGATTATGTTTTTCTGCTAAAAGTCCATACCTACTAATATCGCATTAGAATATTGATTTGTAAATAGTTTATATGTGAATGTTTCTTTCAGGGGAAGTTGAGCGGGAAGTCCAAGATAATTTTTCTTCTGAAGATCAGAGAGTGTTAGATCCGGTAAATGGTACCGAGGATGATGACGAAGAAGAGGCTGTTAAATTGTTATCTATATTAACATCTAGGTATTCTACCATTTTCACCACCTATTACATAATTTTCTATACTTTAATAACGGCGACCTAAGTGCCGTAAATTAAGTTTTCTGTCATTTAATACATCACATTCGATTTTAATACACCCCCCCCCCACCCTGGAATTTGAGTTTGCATGGAGGTTATATGTAAGTTTCCGGGCTACAACTCGCACCTAAATTAAATGAATACCATAAAAACTTAACACAAATGATCTCCATGGTCCAACGATGTGCCATGTTTGTCCTTGAGCCAATGTTATAGCTTAAAGATCAAGGTCATGAAGGGTATACATTTGTGGTTACCCTTACTGGTGGGGTATTAGTCCCTTTTGGAAAGTTCTAGTTCAGCAACTCCCGTCTCTATTTTAAACCAGTGATACAGATAAAATTATATAACCTTTGTAGCATGTAAAGGTCTGTATTACAATTACGGTTTAGTGCTTCATCATTAGTATTCGGTTACAGAATAAGAACACAACAATGCAATGGAACAAATTATGATTTACACCTCAGTCATTATTGTTATATTTATACTGGCCAACCATCTCATTTTTACAACCAATATAGCTAGACAGCATCTGCCTATCCTTCCGGAGCACTCGGTGAAAGTTTGCCTGTGTAACTTAATTTGCCAGTTTTCAAAAACGTGCATTGATTTGTGTTTTTCTAGGTTTAAATGACGATACAATTACCTTAACATTTTTACAACCAATATAGCTAGAAAGCATCTGCCTATCCTTCCGGAGCACCCGGTGTTTTATTACTCCAATCAAGAATAGTAGACCCGCAAGCGCTTGTAATGAATTCTCGATTACACAACCAGGGGTCTCGGTGGTCAAGTGGTATAAAGCATGAGCTCATGTATCTCACCGTCTAGGTTCGGATCACACTCGGGATGGTCTATTCTAGTAAGATAATTTTCAGTTTGTTTGGCGCAGATCGGTGGTTTTTTTTCGGTTTTCCCCACTATCTCGGAACTGATCGCCTCGATGTTTAAATGAAAAATCTTGACTGTGGCGTAAAACCCTCTGTCCAGTAAGGGGAGACTACCGAGCGCATGAAGATTGTGATTGCATGGATTATACGGTCCAATAACTACTCGTAGCCGACTTAGCCAGCACCAGATCTCGCATCCACTTCTGAAATTTCGTGTGCATGATTTTATATTACAGTATGTCATGATATAGTCAATAACAAAGAACAATATTAACATAGATAACAACGTTAATAAAAATGATATTTAACAATGGAGTTTTAATACAAAAAGTTTTAAAGAAAAAATAATAAATAAATACACCATGGTTTTGTATATACATACCATTCTCTCTCTCACACACACACACACACACACACACCGATGAGTTGAGTAATGGTGTTCAACGTCCCAGTCAAGAATATTTCACTTATATCGAGACGTCGCCAGCTGTAGGCGAAGGTACGGCAATTTTGCCTGTGCGTTGCGCTGATGGCCTTATACAGCAGGGTTCTTTATAAGGTTTTTCAAGGTCATGAAGGGTATACATTTGTGGTTGCCCTTACTGGTGTGGGTATTAGTCCCTTTTGGAAAATTCTAGTTAGCAACTCCCATCTCTATTCACTTAAATTATATAACCTTTGTAGCATGTAAAGGTCTGTATTACAATTACGGTTTAGTGCTTCATCGTTAGTATTCGGTTACAGAATAAGAACACAACAATGCAATGGAACAAATATGATTTACGCCTCAGTCATGATTCTTACATTTATACTGACGAGTCAACTCATTTCTAAAACCAATATAGCTAGACAGCATCTGCCTATCCTTCCGGAGCACCCGGTGAAAGTTTGCCTGTGTAACTTAATTTGCCAGTTTTCAAAAACGTGCATTCATTTGTGTTTCGTAGTTTAAATGGCAATACAATTACCTTAACATTGGATCATTTTGTCATCTTCAATGTTGATTCAAAGTCAGTCGGTATTTTATTTAGGATTAATAAAAACATGGATTTGGGTCTAAATATGCGTAAATATGGTCTTTTTTATCGTTGTCGTGTTTGTGTTGTCTCTTGTTTGGTGTTGTCATTGCCAAGTTTATGTAATTCGTCATTTGTATAATACTTAAACGCCATCTGTTTCAAATGTATTTTAAAGGAACCAGCTCGGCGATTCAACAAGTGATCAGTATCAGAAGCGAGGCTGGGGGAGAAGTTGGAGACAACTTACAGGACGGGTAAAGGGGTTCTTCAGAAAAGTCAGAACTGCGTACAGAAAGGCAAAGACTGTCTTCGGAAAGAAATGATAAATATCGGCAGATTTCAGATTTACCGACTGCAAATAAATAAATATATACGATTTATGTTCTTTTATAGTCTTTCTTTTGAACTGTTTACTTAAACTAAATGCGTTTGCTTGAATGCATATGGCAAAGTATACACAATTCGAATACACTAATTCAAATTCTTAGTCAGGAGTTACAATCAGTGGACTGTGCATATCCCCGTTGTCTTGATTCTTTCCGTTTTGTTGTGTGGTATGTCATGTTCCTTTGGCTTTACTAAATATATATACAAGTCTTTTCAGTTTTAAAATAAGCCACCATATCTTTCAATGTACATGACTGTTATGATGCTACGAACATTAGTGACGAGTCTATTTCACTCGACCTCCAATTTCAGGAGACAATGCATTCACGTAAGAAGTTTGTTTTGTTGAAAATAACATTTTTATTACTCCAATCAAGAATAGTAGACCCGCAAGCGCTTGTAATGAATTCTTGATTACACAACCAGGAGTCTCGGTGGTCAAGTGGTATAAAGCATGTGCTCAGGTATCTCACCGCCTAGGTTCGGCTCCAACGGCTCTGTTCTAGTGCGAGTTTTCAGTTTGCTTGGCGCAGATCAGTGGTTTTTTTCGGTTTTCCCCACTATCTCGGAACTGATCGCCTCGATGTTTAAATGAAAAATCTTGACTGTGGTGTAAAACCCTCTGTCCAGTAAGGGGAGACTACCAAGCGCATGAAGATTGTGATTGCATGGATTATACGGTCCAATAACTACTCGTAGCCGACTTAGCCAGCACCATATCTCGCATCCACTTCTGAAATTTCATGTGCATGATTTTATAGCACAGTATGTCATGATATAGTCAATAACCAAGAACAATATTAACATAGATAACAGCGTTAACAAAAATGATATTTAACAATGGAGTTTTAATACAAAAAGTTTTAAAGAAAAAATAATAAATAAATACACCATGGTTTTGTATATACATACCATTCTCTCTCTCACACACACACATACACACGCACACCGATGAGTTGAGTAATGGTGTTCAACGTCCCAGTCAAGAATATTTCATTTATATCGAGACGTCGCCAGCTGTAGGCGAAGGTACGGCAATTTTGCCTGTGCGTTGCGCTGATGGCATTATACAGCAGGGTTATTTATCGTGCCAAGCCCACCGTGACACGGGACCTCGTTTATTTTAAGTTCCCATCCGAAAGAACCGTGACTTTCATTTCGTAATGCCGAGTGCTTGGCGAAAGAACAGTCACTACCCACTTTTAAGTCTTGGGTCAGACCCGGCCGGGGATCGAACCCACGACCTGCCACTTACGGAGCGAGCACTCTACCAACTGAGCTACCGCAGTGATCCACACAGCGATGATATCCATTTATACGACTCATAAAACGATGTTTAAGGTTTAAGAAAGTTAAAATGCACTATGGTTTGAATATGTATATTTTTCTTGAACACACACACACACACACACCCACACACACACACACACTGGCACCGATATTACATTTGTCATAACATGATTTTTCCTTTTAGCAAGTTTAATTCACAGACAGTTAACTGGTCAATACATGTACTAGTATTGCCATGGAGTTTAGTTTCAAAGTCAATTTTCACACCCAAGTCTATCTGTCTGTCGAACCTAACAAGTTCAATTCCCACTTCACATGGACAATATGAATTAATTAACAATGTTCAACTATAACAACAGCTGTAGAAGAAACGTACAATCAACGAGAAAAATGCCAACAACGCCATAAATGGCGCTAAACAGTAACTAGCCACGTTATTCTTACTGCATCCACGTGACCTAGACTGACCATGAATGACCAATAGGTATTGGTCAAATTGTTTAGCGGCTAAAGCGTCGTCACCAAATGGATAAGGTGCGCCAAGACGATGAGCCACAGACAAACCCGATATGACCGCTATCTCGTGAGTATTTATCAGAGTATAGGCACCACAGTACCACGTATGTTGTCTCCCTTGGATGTACTTCATCAACGGAACGCTGAATGCATAGTGGTGCCATGAATGAGCAAATTGTCTCCACCAACGTCTTATCAGAACCTTTTCCTCTTTAATGTCATCCACTGTCCAAATATCTTTAAGTTTGTCATCAAGAAATATTGTCTGATAAATATTTCTTCCAGAATTTTTCAGCTGAGGTTGATAATTTGACAAATTAAAAGACATCTCAATTTTTTCAGGATCGTCTGGGTCGGTTCGTACAAAGTATTGGTCTTTCTCAACATGAAGTTCATAATTTTTGTTCATGTAATCATCATCTTCGTGGGTAACTATGAGATCATTGAAGTACCGAACGTTTCCTAACGCCTTCTTCTCGAAAAATCTCGGGCTTTCCAGAACTTTCAGTGCAGTTTCTGCATCACAAGCGAATATAATCTCGTCATACGATTCTGTTTTGCCGTCTGCATCCGTCACCAACACAGTTCTCTTGTTCTCATCGCGAATTGAACGTCTGACACTACTAACGGCTCTATTAGGATAAAAGTTAACCCCGATATTTCGGATAATGGTATCGTACATTTGCTCCAACTTTGGAAAGGCAAACATCTCAGGCGTCTGACTGAGGAGACTTTCAGAATCATAGTCAAATAAACGCAGATCTTCGTCAAGAAAAACTCGCGCCATTATTGCAGCAGATACGTGAGGCGTCTGGTTTCCGGTACCAAAGAATAGCGCAGTGAGCGGAAACACCATTAGGTTACAAAACTCATCGGAAAATCCAAACCATTTCAATACTTTAGAAATTGGTAAAAATATAAATATAACTTCTAGTCTATTAATTAACTTCAAAACGCCTTCAAATCTGGCAATTTCATTTTGTAAGGACTTGGTCAATTTCGTCTTGCTGTAGTTTGTCCAAGCAGTGGGACCTTTACCAAACGATATCATCATGTGGACTGGGTTCGTTTCTAAACCAAACTCTTTCATCAAATTTAAGGTATTCCGGTATGTTGGTGTTCCACCCTGTACCCCGTCATTAACAAACGCACCATGTTTGACGTCACTAGAACACGCAACGCCTCCAGCCACGTTCCCCTTTTCCCATAAGTCCACATCAAACATGTCTGGACATTTTGAAAGGCTGTAAGCAGCAGCTGTTCCGGCGGCCCCGGCCCCTACTATAAGTACACGCTTTCGTCTTTTATCGCTCATGATAGCTCTTTTAAATCTGAAATGTAAATTGACATCGTGCAAAATACTAATTCATCAAAAAGAAACATGTTAATTTATATCCAGATGAATCACAATACCAAAATAAAAGTAAAATCTATGAAAACTGGCAAAGCAGGTTACACACGTGAACTTGCACCAGGGAAGTGAGGTCAGGTGCACCGGAAGGGTAAGCACGTTCTGTTTAGCTAACCGAAGCCGCCACTTGTGTTATCAAAATTGAGAAATAACATGGAACTATGAGACGTCAAATATTATATTTATATATATATATATATATACAATTTTGGATAAGACGGGTAGTTATACATTTTGTAGTGCATAGAACACCGGAGACGCCAGAGCATATGATATGAATTTGTTTGGCGTTTTTGGCTAAACCAGTTGCTAAGGTGTTTGATATCCCAGTCAAACAACTTTATACCAGACTACTACGATAGCTAAGTTGTTAGTACCCTGTTCGTATCACGGGTCGATCCCCGACCGGGGTCTGATAAAAACTTGAAAATAGGTAGTGGTGGTTCTTTAGCCAAGCACTCAGGATTTAGAAATACAACTCGCAGGGTCCTTTGGAAAGACCTTAAGAACCAATGTGATTGTTCTGTGTCACGGCTGGTGTGATACGTCAAACAATCCTTCCTGCACATTGCCCTGTGTCTAATTCCCTGCTGCTTCATTTATAGCTGGTGAAGTCTCGATATAACAGAAATATTATCGAATGGGACCTTAACACACATTCTTTAAATCTATCGGACTTGGTTACTCAAGTTTTGAAAACTAATACCAACGGTTTTAACTAAGCACACAAACTAATGTAGGTTAGTATATTTAAAATGAGTTTTTGGTAACATTAGCACCAATAACACGTTCATTGTTTTCGCACCGAAATGTACTCGTTGCCATAGATACTAAATTAAAATATCAGGTAACATGCATTTTAAAAATTATTTATACATACCTATCTATCTTTCAGCTCTTTTTTTGCCACGGTCCTGTCTCAGTGGTCATCCAATACTAAGCGAATGGTCAGCTATTTTTCTTTATCGATTATGTTGATCAGGTTATGCAACCTTAATCCCAATTAATTTTCTTAAGGCCATTGTCCACTTCCGTTGTGTAAGTGTTAAACCACGCCATTCGACATGTGACCATGTTTACAACTCTAAAAATAGAAAATTGGAACGTACCAGGGGAGGCTACCTATTTATTTTAACTGATATTTAAGTATTTTAAGCGTTTTAGCTATTATGTGCAGTTTGAAAATAATGATCAAATATTCCAATAAATACCAAAAATGAAGAAAAAATGCCAACGACCGGGTAATTCATATAAATAATCAATATTTTTATGAAGCTGATATACCTTTACACAATAAACTCGCCTAAACTGAACAATTTATATAACTATCACTAAGATGGATAAGTACCGGTGTGTTCCGAACGGCCTAAAAGAGCGCGGGAAATTAAAAAAGAAATGCGTGCAGTACATCAAGACCTGCTCTTCATATTAAAACTTATATACTCACGAAATACTACATTTAAAGCTGTATGACAAACTTATATGACTTCATTTTTTCTATAATAATTGCGAACTTGCCTTTTTTGCAGCAATATACTAGTTTCTCTTGCTTATGCTGTATTTTTTTCACAAATAGTTCGCTATGGTAGACCTTGTTCTCACTACAGGGACTTTGTACAACGAAGCAAACTGCTTACAAATAAAATGTTAACCCATGGATATTGCAAGCCTAGGCTTATCACGACACTCAAAAAGTTTTATGGCCGTCATCACAGTATTGATGATAAGTTTGATGTCCGTCTGTGTCCTGTATTGCCCTGGATATATTTGACGTTCCATCGTTCCATGTTCCTTTCACTCAATTTGATTACACACGAGCTAAACAAGAAGTGCTTACCCTTCCGGAGCACCCGGTCTCACTTCCCCTGTCAGGTTAGTTCGTGTGTTTAAACCGCTTTGTCAGTTTCAAAGTTTTTTTTAAACTTTTCTTATGGATTGTAATTTGGACATGGATTAGTATGTTTGTTTATTAAATGTTACATTTTCTTCTTCTTTCCTATTTTCAGTGTTGCATGGCAAAAGAATTGCCACCTCCACTTTGGCACAAGTATCAGGCCTCAGTTTCACAATCATTCCTTAGCTAAGATTTTCCTTGACTTATATTTAGCAAATATTGTAATCTCTTTTTGGAACTACTGGTGAATATATTTGTCAAAACTAAATCTAAATTATCTTTAAAATGACAACTTAAATTCCTCAATATCTTGAAAATTAACAAAATTATAAAGATTTGTAATTTTGGAAGATTTAAGTTAAAGAAAATCTTAGCTAGGAATGATTGTGAAACAGGGGCCTGGTGTATAATCTCGTTTCAAATGTGTGGCATTTACCTCATCTAAATCTGAAAAATGGTTCGTTTGCAATACTATAACGGCTCCAATCTAATTTCGGATTGTTCTTTGCTGTACCGTTTTCCATGTTTCGTTTAGTTTGTTTTGCATCCGGGAACTTGAAAATGGCGGCGTCCATTTACAGTAGGTGGTTAAGCTCTTTGTAGAGTTTGTTGAGGGCTATCTCTTGATAACTAAACTGTCGATTTATAGATTAAATGTATTTTTCATAACCACAATTACGAGTGTAATTTTTAACGGCAGATTAATTTGCTATTTTAGACTTATTGGGACATAAATAAAAAAGTTTTAACCATATTACACCAATATCATTATATGGGAACATCACCAGCTATAGATGAAGTGACAGAAACCATCACTGTTTATCACCAGTCACTTAACATGCAAAGAAGTGGCAGAAATATTATCTCACTTCAGTGCGCCAAGGACAAATTTTATGTATAGGGTTCTTTAGTGGTAAAGTTTTTAGAACTATTTTGTACAGTTCTACTCATCTGTTAATGGTGCAATTGATATTCAAGTTATTTTGAAGGAACCCAACACTTTCATTTCTAAATCGTGAGTGTTTGGCAAAAGAACAGTCACTAATACGGTAGTACCTATCTTCAAGTCTTGGTCAGTTGGTCAGATCCTAGACCGAATTATTTCTGTCGTCAACAGGCTACAGACCCCTGTCATCAGTAAACAGGCTGTTGATGACACAATTGATTCGGTCTAGTCAGATTCTGGCCAGGGTTTGAACCCATCTGATCTTCCTTAGAGGTTAGTTATCAATACATATTATTATATGAACACATACATGTATTAACTGGATACTATAACATCCTTTTGGTTTTATTTTAATTTTAGGATTAGATCAGGAAATATTGGTCTGTGAAGCAAATATCAGATTTATTATGACATGTGTAAGACATAAGGATGATTTACACAAAATTAAATCCCAGCAGAGATAAATTATAATATAAAAAGTCTGAACAGTATGCTGGCTCCAGGGTCATTACTTGATATGGAATGGCTGAAGGGAACTTCAGAGGGGAGAGAGATGATGTCATCAGTACTACAAAGGAATCAACTGAAAAGGAAAACTTTTGGTAAAGAAATCAGATTAAACATGACAGTTGCACTTGTGTCCTTTAAACCTAAATTATTAAGAATTATCTGGTAACTCCTGTGATAATTTTCAGTTTTATCAACAACAATTGAACATATAATCTGTATCATATGTCACTAGTATTAGTAATACTATTACCCACATATGAAAGAATTGAATGGGGTAATGAAGCTTTACGCCCTATGGTCAGTCAAGATTCCCTCACTTATTTTGAGGCAGTCCATTTTGGGATAGTGGAGGAAACCTGAGATCCCAGAGAAAACCACAGACCTTCGGCAAACAAACTGACAATCTTTTGCACTGGGAACTGTCCAGAGTGGGGATCAAAGTGACAAACCTAGATGGTTAGAGGAGCTGTTGTTATATGAATCTGTTAGCACACACTTTAATCCACTCGGTCACCATGGCCCACATATGAAAGAAAAACTCCATGTATGCTTTGAACATAATCCACATAGTAGTATATACCACATTTTTTACAAATGAAATTGAAACATACATAGTATTACTCCAATATCTTTTATAAATTATTCAATTGTACATCAACAACTTTCAAAGTAAAAAAATCTATATATGTTATTGGCAAACAATAGTACTCTAGAAATGAAAATACAATAGGTCTTTGATGAATAAGATGTCATTAACAATATACTTTGCATTTGAATTAATTTTCTTTCAGTAAGGATTGAAGAAAAAAATTGGTCACATAATGGTGTTATTGATTTATGTAACATTGGTATATAAAAAAATTACAACTTATTTTTAAAGTTTAACGTAATTTGCCAGTTTTTACTTTGCTTTTAAGATTGTGCTTTGATCATGGACCCTATATTTGTGGTTGATTATTTGTACTTGAAATGCATATATTATATTTTTCAATTTTTGTGCAAGTATTTGTTTCATATATTTACTTAGAAGGTCTATATAATTATTATTTCTACTTCCAGGTTTACTTGAAAAGCCAGTTACTCCCCAACATGTGACAGCTGACACTGAAGTGAAGTACAAGTTATTCTTTGTTGGTAAAAGTGGAGTTGGTAAAACCAGTACAGTGGCTAAATTATCTGGAAACAATCTTCCATCAATGCACAGTGAGACACCAGGTACACTTTACTTTATATTGTGTATTTTATATTTTCTTTTTGTAATTTCATTGTACAAAGAAAACTTATTATGTAGCATGGTACTATATAAGGTTTTAATTAAATTATTGATCATTTGTTTTATTATTTTATTTTTACTAATAAAATGTCAGATTCTTCTTGTCAGTGATGCATTGTTAGAAAGCTTGCTATTTGCTGTATGAAACCACTGTCAGCTATCAGATATTTCGGGTAAGTCAGCTTTTGGTTTATACAATGATAAATTCATGTTTCATCATCAGTCAATAAGCATACAGAGAAGGTAATGACAACAGTTGTCCAGCCTGACCATGGGTCAACTCCCAGTGTGCTGTATCCATTTTTTAAAATCCAGCCAATCATTTCACCACTGTTGAATAGATGGTACACTGAGATCAAGGTGATTTCTACCTGTATTTTCTATATTTCAGGTATTCAGACAACTACACTTTACTGGCCTGGTAAAATTAAACAGCTGAATAGAAGTGTGATATTTCAGTTACAACTGTGGGATGCTGGGGAAACAGCTTTAAAGAAATTTGACCACATTTTGTCGGTAAGTTCAGGTAGAAAAAAATGCTTGTTTTATTTAACAGTGCTGGAAATACTTTGAAATTTCCAACCTGCCCTTATCTGATAATATAAACATTTTCTATTGTGGTATGTAGCAGACTTTTGAAAAAGTAACCAGTCCTTCCCAAAAGTTACAAGTCTCGAACTCTTTTATTATCATATCCCCTGGCAAATACAGGGGAGTATTATGTAGTCATAATTTTGTCATTATTAGTCAGACAAAACCATGGAAGGGTTACTTGTATGCTCAGCCATTCTCTAGTTAGTAATTTGAGTGCAACTGCACAGAGTTCCAAATATGTCATATATTTATTATTTAATAGAATGGTGTGTAGAAATTGTGTCGTTTTCATTTATATTGATATACCGTAGTCAGTTTTTAGGATGGTGATGGAAATTTGAGTGCCCATAGAAATTTCTAACCTTCGGCAAGCAAACTTACAAACTCTCACACTAGGAACTGCCTGGGTTAGACTTGATCTTGGTTAAATAGATTTAGTTATAAAACAGCAAAATACGAAAGAACCACAAAATAAATTCAAAGTAAACTATATCTGCATATCTACAGGATTTATGTTATATTCTTTATGTCATGTCTTTAGCCGTTTCCACGGTAAAATATTTTGAAATAATGTATGTTTATTTATATTTTCAGGCGTGTACAAATAAGACAGATGCTATTATTTTCCTGTTTTCATTTGTGGATAAGAGCAGTTTTGAGGAAATATCCCAGCTAATCACTCGGTACTCTGGACCAAAAGATAATACCTGTAAACTAGTCATAGGTACAAAGTATCCTTATACTTCATTGTCATTACATTTCTGTATATCAATATCTAATTATGCTGTTGAAAGATTGATTTGATTTTGATTCATTGTGGTTTTACATCTCATTCAAGAATGTTGTGCTTATATTGAGACAACACCAGATCTAGGTGTGGCAAAAATGTTGACCGTTGCAGAGTGCCCAGGCTATGTGCAGGGATGGTTCTTTTGTTATGCCCTGCATGACATTGGTTTTTAAGGTTTGTTCCCTAGGAGCTAAGTGCATGGTTAAAAAACTGTCACAATGGAGCAGGCATTTTACCAACTGAGGTACCATATTGGTGCTGATGAAAGTAAAGATATTTTTGTGTTTGAATGGTTTTTTATTCTGTAAATTTTTATATACATGGCTTTACGATATATCACCAGAACTAGGAATTCAATTTAGAGCAGGACACTGGTGGTCCACTATAACAGGTGTTTTTACAAAGCGTCTAGCCACACTGTCACCTGGTATTTTGCTTTGCATTTCACCCCATGATTATAAAGCATATGAAATTATGTGATTATAATCAAGGATTTATAGATACATGCTGAAAATTTTTAATTCAAATGTTATCATATGTTGGCTGATGTTATTTTTCAAAAAAAATGTTAATGGAATATATAGTAGATGTGATATGCATATGAACCCTTAATGCTTGTTGCTTTTTTGTGGTCGAGTGGTCTATTACCTGCACTTATGGATCATAGTGCCTATCAATGTGTCTAGGTTCATTCCCACCCAGGACAAATCCTAGTTTGAGAAATTTGTCAGTTCGCTTGCAGAAGGTTGGATTTTTCTCCAGACACTCTAGATTCCTCAACCATCCCAAAATTGGCCACTTCAGTGATCTCACCATATTTATACTTCTCTACTCCACTCCCCTCAACTCATTGCTTTTTTGAAGCACAATTTTCTGTAACTTCATCTATAGCTGAAGCCTGATGTAAGTAGAACAATCTTAAACTGGTTGGTAAAATCAGTTTTTGTTCACTCATTCTTATAACTTGAATGAGAAATATATCAAATACAAGCATACCGGCCCATGCTCAAATCGCAATCCTAATCCTAGAGTAAAAACATATGTAGATAATATGTTTATGGTATATTGAATAGACTTAACTCTTTACTAAGATTTGACCAGTATGCACACAGTGAAATAACACAGAGAGATATTAGGGACTTTGAACAGAATTGGAAAATCCCAATCCTTAAGATAAGGAATATACCCGAGTCTGAAGCTAGGAGTGACTTTAATGATGTGGCACAGGTACTTAATATATTGTGTGAACATTTGTGGCACAGGGATATCCTACTGGCTGGTAAGACTGACACACCAAGGAGCAATGCCAATAATGGCCAGTTAACTTATATGTGAACATTTGTGGCACAGGGATATCCTACTGGCTGGTAAGACTGACACACCAAGGAGCAATGCCAATAATGGCCAGTTAACTTATATGTGAACATTTGTGGCACAGGGATATCCTACTGGCTGGTAAGACTGACACACCAAGGAGCAATGCCAATAATGGCCAGTTAACTTATATGTGAACATTTGTGGCACAGGGATATTCTACTGGCTTGTAAGACTGACACACCAAGGAACAATGCCAATAATGGCCAGTTAACTTATATGTGAACATTTGTGGCACAGGGATATTCTACTGGCTGGTAAGACTGACACACCAAGGAGCAATGCCAATAATGGCCAGTTAACTTATATGTGAACATTTGTGGCACAGGGATATTCTACTGGCTGGTAAAACAGATACTCCAAGGAGCAATGTTAATAATGGTCAATTAACTTATATGTGAATATATAAATGATTAAAATGGAAGTAATGGGAAATATGATAGAAGAGGTACAGAAAATGGAAATCACTTTAATCTGTATAGAGCATTTGCAATATGAACACATTTGTGAGTGCAAATTGATTGGTGATTGGTAAGGATTGTTTGTGAATTGTGAACTTTTTGTGAATTGTAAGCTGTCACAGTTGCTGCAAGTTGTTTTTGTGAATTATAAGATGCATTTGTAAAAGGTAAGCTGTGTTTGTGAGTTGTAAGTTGTGTTTGTGAATTGTAAGATTGAAGCAGTGGTTTTGAATTGTGAGCTGTTTTGTTTTTGTAACATGTGTGTTTGAAGTGGAGAAGAAAACGTTGTATCATAGGTTGTGAAGTAACAGTTTTAAAAAATTATACCATAGTAATACATGTACCATATCATATCGAGTGCATATCAAATACATATATGAAGGTCAGTATTTATTTCTACACATTGTATTTTAAAATATCCCACAAAATAGATTTTCCTAAATTAAGCTTGTTTACATTATTTATATATTTTTTTTATATATTTTTAAGTACATATGTAAAATCCCAACATTATAATAGTAAAGTTTTTTATATTTAATTTGTACTGTCATTATCTTTAACTTTAGTATCAATATCTAGATACTAAACTCTGATCAGAAAAAATAAATCTGTGTTTTATCTAAATAAAAAGAGTTTCCATTCATGGTCATTTGACCTCTATCTAAGGCCAATTTTGGCTTAATTTTTTGATAAGGATTTTGTTCAGAATTTTTCCCAGTAAAGCATCAATTTTCTGAAATTTAGACTGAACAAATGATGATGGTATCTTAGAGTAAACGTTTTTAAATATCATTGTTTAATATGCATTCTTAGAACAATGAAGATACATAATGCCCTTTTTATTTAGATAAAACACAGATTTATTATTTCTGACCAAAGTTTTGTGTTTGACTAAGTACATGTATGTGTTAATGTATAAAAGTTGAAAAGGGCAGTTTATTCTATTTAGAATTCTATAAACTAGTTTGATGAGTGATGGTCACAAGCATAAATTATAACTAAGGTAGGATATTTCTTATCACCAATTCTTGTTTTGTGTAAAAATCAGGTTAAAATGGAACATTATGGGCCTAGTCTGTCCAATTATATCAGATAACACACATCACCAATCATTTATACATGTATTTTGCAACAATCAAGTAACAAGATGAAAAATATTTGATGGACCAGATCCACATCTAAACTGTAAATTACAGTATATAAGTTACCATCTCTGGTTTGATTGGAGATGTTCGTCTAGTCTGTCAATAGGAAATCTTCAAGTGAATAGAAACACCTGGCATTGCTCGTAAGTCCGTAAGGTTAAAACGAAAAAGTCCGTAAAACGAAAATATTTATGAATGCTTTGAAGCTTTAATGAACACTCCCTCATAATAAACTACTGATAAGGTGAAAATGATTCAGAAACAGATACAAAAACTTAGGTATTACGTACCACAAAGGAAATATACAACCCGATAGACTAATGGGGGTTGAATGAGAACTGAATATTTTTTGAAACGATAAAATGACAGCTTCTGCAATGACCAACCAAACATGTTTCAGATTAAATAATGTATTTTTTTTTTATAAAAGCTTTACCTGGTCCGCATTACATAACGGTTTCTTTGGGTTTTAATGCCAATGATCTAGTTACTGTAGGAATGTAGGGATGACACTTTATGGGGTGAAGTTAACTTCAGGACGACACGAGTTTGGAACCATCTTAAGCGTTGATCAAGAAAACAAAAATCAGATTGAAAATTACCACCTGAAATATACGGGCAGCAGTGTTGGATGCATACTTCACACTAGATAACGGTTTCTTGCCTTAGAAATGTCGGATTGATATTCCATGACCTGAAATAATCCGATAACAGTTGGACTTGATACCAATTAACGTTAAAACCGAATGATTTATTAGCTAGTGTTCGAAATTTGAATCTCTGCTGTAAATCACATTTAAGATAAGATAATTATTTAAAAGTAAACTTTCAGAAAAAATATTTAGAATTCAATAAATCTTATTAGAAACATATTGACTTAACTTAAAAATTATAACAAAATGTCGGAGAAAATAGATTTATAGATTTTAACTCTGTCTTCAGTTCCACGACTATCTCTTAACTAAGGGTTTCCATACTTAACAAAATTTCAACGATTGTTTATGGTACTAGATTGCTTTTGAAGAAACTAGAATATAGATGCCATATTTCATTCATTATGAGCCACGTGCACGGTAGCTCAGTTGGAAGAGTGCTCGCTCCGTAAGTAGGAGGTCGTGGGTTGAAACGCCGACCAGTCTGTCAAAAGACTTAAATGTGGGTAGTGTCTGTTCTTTCGCCAAGCAATCGGCATTACGAAATGAAAGTAGAAGTTCTTTCGGGTGAGAACTTAAAATAAACAAGGTCCCGTGTCATGGTGGGCGTGACACTATAAAGAACCTGCTGTGTAATACCATCAGCGCAACGCACAGGCAAACTTTCTGTACCTTCGCATATAGCTGGCGACGTCTCGATATAAAATATTTTTGACCGATACGATTAATACTATTGCTTAACTCAATTCAACACATTCATGATGCAAAATTTTTTACAAGCGTTAAATACCAACATTTCGATTGCTGATTGAACGAATTCATAGCCTCAGCATTGCAATAACTGCTGAAACACTAAAACAAAGTAAAAAAAAAAAAAAACATACGATAAACATTAAGATTGTTGGTTCGTATGAGCATGCAGCAACAATATTTTTGTTTCAAAATTTAACATTGACAAGGTTGTTAGTTTGGAGACTTGTTTAACCACATCATTGCAATTGTGTACAAGATTGTACAAGCGTCCAACAACATTCCATTTAAGAAATGGAATTTTACTTTTTTTTTCTACCATGAGGTCATGGAGAGTTCTAACGAGAATGGCGCAAATTTAATGAAGTGCAAAGCACTTCATGTTAAATTTGCGCCATTCTCGTTCTCTCCATGACCTCATGGTAGAAAAAAAGTAAAATTCCATTTCTTATATTTACAATCTTTCAAAAATATACGAAAAACATGAGTGTTTTTCTGGATAACACTTAAATTTACTTGTTTACCAACTCTCCGTGGCTGGATGCACATCATTTGATAGAACAGCAATTGGATCTGTAACTCCGCCCACTCTGACGTAACTTGACTTGATTGACGTGAAGCTCCGCCCACTCTGACGTAACTCTACTTGATTGACGTGAAGCTCCGCCCACTCTGACGTAACTTGACGTGATTGACGTGAAGCTCCGCCCGTACCCGTCTCCAGGTGACGGAAAAATAAACATAATCCCTCAGCTTATCGTACATATTTTATTTCACTTAAAAGATAATCAATGGTAAGAGTCACATTGTCATATTAAAATTAAACGAACAACTATTAAATGTTGAATTTGTAAGCATTGATGGCTGAATGGAAGTCAACGAAAAACCCAACTGCGGATTTAAAATTTGTGAGCTATGTGTATTGTAATGTGTATTGGGAGTTATGTATTCATACGCCAGTCAGAATTTGGTAGCGTGCGCGACTCTCTCCATGAAGTTATGGAGATAGTCAGGAAGACCTGTTTCATATAAGGAAAAGTATTGCGATTGTAAATATTTGCTGATATTTGACAGTGCTTAAGGTAGTTCCATACCATGGTGACGTCGTCGTTTTGGGCGTACGGTCGAAATGTCAGATTTGACGTCTTTTTTTATCTATGACGTCACGAATGTGTGGTCTTCGGCGCCTACAGAATTTTGGCGGGAACGCTGTGATGCTATCATTCAGTAGAATAATTTTTTGCATTCACAAAAGATTAGAATTCACAATATCAATTCTGTGCACTATTTTTAAGAAGAAAATGTATATTGTACATAACGGAAATTAGGTAGATCTACACTTTTGAGATTAATATTCTAAATAATTGAAAAATTTGAGTACATTGTTTAAATTTTGAAGACGGTATTTTAGATGCTGTTTTATGTTTGGTTTTTCGGTGATTTTAAATACAAATAGTAGGGCACAAACTGACGATTCTTCAATAAACATAATGATGATAATTTTTCTCGGTGTCAAATTTTAGCAGTTTGACTATGCTCTTGCATTTGCATTTCATTCAGCGACCTAGAATCAAGAACATACGAATCCCCTTTCCACTTTAACTGATCTGTGTTGGGTAACGGTTGCTATCGGTTTCTATGGGTGACGGTGACAGACCATATGAAATTTAAATTGGTTTTGTTTTGCACAGCCAAATAGCTCACAATCAGTGTTTTTGTTAGCTCACCTGACCGAAGGTCATGTGAGCTTATGGCATAGCGCAGCGTGTGTGTGTGCGTGCGTGTGTGCGTGTGTGCGTCGTTAACACCTATTTTCGACTTCTCCTCTGAAACTACTGGACAGTTTTTAATGAAACTTTGTCAGAAGTATATATGGGCCGGTGCAATTCAGATTTGTTCGTGGCGTTGCTATGGCTACCATAACTAGGTCAAGGTGACCTAGGGGTGCAAAAATCTTAAAAAATCTTCTTCTCCGAAAGTACTAATTGGAGAAAAAATCTGATGTGATATTTGGCTTCTCTAGGGTCTTAAGCCTATAGTTTGTTCATTTTGTGAAATTCGGATAAAAAATAGGTTACGCGTTTTTGCGTTTAATTTTGAAAAAATCGTAAAATAGCTTCAAATTGTTATAACTTGACTATTTGACCAGATAATGACATGGGGTTTTCAGTTTTGACATCTTCTTGTTAGTATCTTCAAAATGAGGTCAAGGTCGATTGTGAAGGTCGTGACCTAATTTTTTTTTACCTCTGATTATAATTATTATCTCGAAAACTATAAACTTTTTGTATAGGCATGTATATTAGAATGTTGTAGGTATCGATACAACGATCATTTTGATGTATAGAAAAAGGTCATGGGTTCAAAGGTCAAGGTCACAGATGCGAAACAATACCGAAATGGTTAATTATCTCGAAAACTATAAACATTTTGTATAGGCATGTATATTAGAATGTTGTAGGTATTGATACAACGATCATTTTGATGTATAGAAAAGGTCATGGGTTCAAAGGTCAAGGTCACAGATGCGAAACAATACCGAAATGGTTAATTATCTCGAAAACTATAAACATTGTATAGGCATGTATATTAGAATGTTGTAGGTATTGATACAACGTTCATTTTGATGTATAGGAAAAGGTCATGGGTTCAAAGGTCAAGGTCACAGATGTGAAACAATACCGAAATGGTTAATTATCTCGAAAACTATAAACTTTTTGTATAGGCATGTATATTAGAATGTTGTAGGTATCGATACAACGATCATTTTGATGTATAGAAAAAGGTCATGGGTTCAAAGGTCAAGGTCACAGATGTGAAACAATACTGAAATGGTTAATTATCTCGAAAACTATAAACTTTTTGTATAGGCATGTATATTAGAATGTTGTAGGTATTGATACAACGATCATTTTGATGTATAGAAAAAGATCATGGATTCATAGGTCAAGGTCACAGATGCGAAACAATACCAAAATGGTTGATTATCTCGAAAACTATAAACTTTTTGTATAGACATGTATATTAGAATGTTGTAGGTATTGATACAACGATCATTTTGATGTATAGAAAAAGATCATGGGTTCATAGGTCAAGGTCACAGATGCGAAACAATACCAAAATGGTTAATTATCTCGAAAACTATAAACTTTTTGTATAGGCATGTATATTAGAATGTTGTAGGTATTGATACAGCGATCATTTTTATGTATAGAAAAAGGTCATGGGTTCAAAGGTCAAGGTCACAGATGCGAAACAATACCAAAATGGTTAATTATCTCAAAAACTATAAACTTTTTGTATAGGCATATATATTAGAATGTTGTAGGTATTGATACAATGGTTATCATGATGTTAAGAAAAAATTCATTGGGGTTTAGTATTTATGTGTTCTTTAAATCTATCAGCTAGCCGTTAGTTATCAGGTGAGCGTATCAGGCCCATGGGCCTCTTGTTTATTTGTTAATACCAAACGAAAAACATTGAGTTCATAATAGTATCCCAGGACAATATTGGTAACTTCTTACGTAAGGAATGATGCTTTTTTCTTGTTTCAGGATTTTGATGCAATTTTATGAAAAAGGTAGCTTGACGACCCCCCATTTTTTAGCTCACCTGACCGAAGGTCATGTGAGCTTATGGCATAGCGCAGCGTGTGTATGTGCGTGCGTGTGTGCGTGCGTGTGTGCGTGTGTGCGTGTGTGCGTGCGTGTGTGCGTCGTTAACACCTATTTTCGACTTCTCCTCTGAAACTACTGGACAGTTTTTAATGAAACTTTGTCAGAAGTATATATGGGCCGGTGCAATTCAGATTTGTTCGTGGCGTTGCTATGGCTACCATAACTAGGTCAAGGTGACCTAGGGGTGCAAAAATCTTAAAAAATCTTCTTCTCCGAAAGTACTGATTGGAGAAAAAATCTGATGTGATATTTGGCTCCTCTAGGGTCTTAAGCCTATAGTTTGTTCATTTTGTGAAATTTGGATAAAAAATAGGTTACGCGTTTTTGTGTTTAATTTTGAAAAAATCGTAAAATAGCTTCAAATTGTTATAACTTAACTATTTGACCAGATAATGACATGGGGTTTTCAGTTTTGACATTTTCTTGCTAGTATCTTCAAACTGAGGTCAAGGTCGATTGTGAAGGTCGTGACCTAATTTTTTTTACCTCTGATTATAATTATTATCTCGAAAACTATAAACTTTTTGTATAGGCATGTATATTAGAATGTTGTAGGTATCGATACAACGATCATTTTGATGTATAGAAAAAGGTCATGGGTTCAAAGGTCAAGGTCACAGATGCGAAACAATACCGAAATGGTTAATTATCTCGAAAACTATAAACATTTTGTATAGGCATATATATTAGAATGTTGTAGGTATCGATACAACAATCATTTTGATGTATAGAAAAAGGTCATGGGTTCAAAGGTCAAAGTCACAGATGCGAAACAATACCGAAATGTTTAATTATCTTGAAAACTATAAACTTTTTGTATAGGCATGTATATTAGAATGTTGTAGGTATTGATACAATGGTTATCATGATGTAAAGAAAGAAGTCATTGGGGTTTAGTATTTATGTGTTCTTTAAATCTATCAGCTAGCCATTAGTTATCAGGTGAGCGTATCAGGCCCATGGGCCTCTTGTTGTTTTTGAAAATCAAAGTCGAATACCTGCCCTGAAATTTTGGCATGTTGAATGGTTTATGCCCATGTACAACATATTAAAATTTCAATATGTGTTTTCAGGCGATTTGTAAAGTATGGAACTACCTTAACAACAACATTGCAATTGTTAGTTTGGCACGTGTACAAAGTCAGGAAAACGCAAGGATTTTACAAGCGTCCAACTGAGTAACACAGTATTATTTATGTAGATTTTATTTGTTAATTGGGAATTACAGTTTAGATGACTTGAAATGACTCGCTATTTGGTTTTCTTGAGGCGGTAGGATCTGTCATTTACAGAATTTCTCTGCACACGACAGCATTATTCTTAATATGATGTGGAACCTGGAGAGAGAATCTTATCCAAGCTCCTGACATAATAGGTTCCTTTGGATTTAATGTATAAGAGAGAAAAGAAAGATTTGAAGCCTATTATATCCCATCTTCTGATATAAAAAAAGTTACCATAGGTTGAACGTACGAGAGAGAGAGAGAGGAGAGAGAGGGAGAGACTCATCCAAGCTTCCATTGACATAGATGTTCCCGTGAACTTAATATCCGAGAGAGAGGCCCATCTAAGCTTCTGACATATAGGTTGGCGTGAACCGCAAGGAGAGAGAGAGAGAGAGAGAGAGAGACGTATTCTGATTAGAATTTGTACTGTTATTAAAACAGCATTAAACCGATATTTAATTACAGAATTACCACAGGAATACTAAAGTAAACTAAGATTTATAAGTGTGTTTGGTTTTTATTTGGTTATATATTAATTCAACCATTCACACTACAATGCAGACACAGAAAGGCAATCGTATATGTTTACACATAGTCATTACGCTGATGAATGTTTGTGTCCATCGTAACGATATTATATCGATATTTTTACATTTTACACTAATGTTATTGTATGATTTTCGGTATTTATAATTAATTGATATCACTGGTGAATAAGGCTTCATTGCCACATTTATACACTTCATTCGACATTAGTACTACCCTGGGATTTAGTCTATGTACTGAGATCCCTATTCAATCACCATAGATGTCGCCAAATACACGCCGTCAGAAAGAACGACTGAATCGTTAAACATTTTTTTCATATTTGTAAAAGATCTTCTACCGGAAACAAGCTTTAGATCTGTTCGTTGCGTGTGATTTCCCCAGGGACGTAAATATGAAATTCAATTTAAAAATGAAACTACAGGCGGTCTGGTCAATACATTTAGGCGTATTATAAAGAGTATAATGGAATTTTGGAGTCAGTTAAGTTCATCAAAATATTCTGATTATTTTATTTTATTTATCTTTATACGATTTCATAAGTTTTTCTTTGATAAAAAACAAAATTGGATTGAAAACATGCCAAAATGGAGATGCGTGGAGTAATGAGTACTCCCGGAAAAGTGGTTCATGACCCGTGCTATTTCCGATTTTAGAATTATTTTTGATGACGTTTATTTGTTTGAACAAACCAATTGGATGTTTGTAATGGACGCTTAATTCACGAAACTAATTAAACGTTATTCAGAAAATCATTTGGGAGTAATCAAGAACTGTTGTTCCTGGATATAAAGTTGCTTGCTGTGATATTTGGATTTTGTAGGTCATAAGCCTATAGTTGCCTTTTGCGTGGTTTCATGTTTTGTTAGCTATTAATTGCTATGATTGCGTTGCTATATAAAAAGTTTCTAGTTTTTTCTTTTTCTTAAATGTCCATCAAAATTATGTCATGTCAAAGGTCATGACTTACTTTTTGCATTTGTGCTTTTGTCAACATTTTAACTATATTCAATATATTTCAGCTCAGGTTACATTTTAAATTTCTATGTAGCAACAGTTTAAATATATTATACCAGTTTTAATTTTACAGCACTAGAAGGCCGTTTCGGAGTACAATTCCTCATCACTAGTGCTTCGACCAAAATTATGAAACCAAAATTATTTTGAAAGATGTTGAAAAGCTACCCAAAGAACCAAAATATATTTTACCAAATTAAGCTAAGGAAATATTTTGCATGAGGGAGTATACCTTAGTTTTTGAGAAATTTCAAATTTTAACTTGCAGGAAATTTACACAATTACAGTATATTTCTGACAAAAATACGAAATTATTGCCTACTGAGTTTGTGATATCCTCGGGGCACCAGCCACCAGCAGAGATATCGGCTCAGGGGTTTAAAATACATATTATACCAGTTTTAATTTTACAGCACTAGACGGCAGTTTCGGAATACAATTCCTCAGTAAAGTTCAAATGTCAGGGTCATGAACGTTTCATACTACTCACTATTGAGAAATTGGACCATTTCTGAGACTAGGCCAAATACATCCCCCTCATGAACCTACTCAAAACTTTCTGTTATTTAAATTACAAAGACAGAGACCTAGTTTTAATTCAAGGTAACGCTTCCAAAAAACTTCTACTAGTTCTGACGTAACATATACAACTAATACGTTTTTTGTTTCACATTATTTAAATACCTCTCAGCGTACTGTGTTGTAAGTTCCGTCAAATTCCTCATTAATGCGCTATTATCTTGTACCAGCCCTCTCATAATTTATATTTTTACATACTGTACATCAGAACATTCACTGAGATATTGGTATTTATTGTAACATATGGATTTATGATTTTCCCAAAAATATCTACTAAAAACCTGATAAATACCGCTATGTACAACATCTCCAAATGTTTAATCTCTACAACTGTGTGTTAGAGGGTTCCTTTGAGATGTTTTGAAAGCGAACACGATACAATTCATGGCATACAATACACACTTCTAGAAAGTTTAACATTAACGAATTAGTGTGAAATCGGCAGTTTATTTCGGCCCTCGTTAACTTTATATCGGTTTTCCATAGCTGCTTCCTATTTTTTCGGAAGCTGTTAGACCACTAGCGATCTATAACTCTACCACCGACTTTCGACTTCTTTTTAAGTCATTGTAAAACTTTCGACAGGTCTGTACTGTACATATGCTTTGAATACATACATGTACTTATGAATGGTGAATTAGTTTTACCTTCGCATTTTCACCGACATAACATGATGAGTATAATGAACAATCTTATCTTTTAATGCTTTTAGTTTGTAATAAATGGTAATATTTAGCCAAGGTGCACATTCGTAAAAGTAGTTTAGACAAGTATAGAAAGATTTGTAAACAGACTACCTGGAGCACCTTAAGGGACAAAGTGCGTAACTATAAATGTATGCAAATATGCCATGCAAGCTTTATATTAGAATTTATTTACTTAGGAAATCAAAAACAAACATACTAATCCATGTCCAAACCACAATCCAGAAACAATGCAAAAACTTTAGAACTAAAAAATAATCGATACTGGCGTTATAGCTTTTCTCTCCAAAATCTTCATTTCTCTAGTTGAAGCTTTATGACAATTTAAACGTGATAACTTCAGTTTTTGTACTTTCCTTTTCTATGCAGCAATATACATGCTTCGTCTACTTATGATGTATTTGTTTCACAGATAACACACTATAATAATACTTGTAACTTCAATTTTTGTACTTTCCTTTTCCTTTCCATTTCTATGCAGCCATATACCTGCTTCTTCTACTTATGATGTATTTGTTTTACTGTTAATATGCTGATAATAATGCTTGTCCCCAACACGGGAACAATATACACCTAAACAAGCTGCTTACGCATAAATTGTTTACTCAGATATATTGCAAGCTAAGACTTATCAAGGCCCTCAAAACCTGTTATGGACGTCATCACAATATCGGTGATAAAATTAATATGATGTCTCTGTACCCAAAAGTAGAATTGATTTATTTAACTTCCCATAGTTCCATGTTCCTTTCCTTTCCTTTCAAGTAGCGGGCGTAGCTAACAATACAGGAGATGCTTACCCTTCCCGAGCGCCCGGTCTTACTTCTCTGGTAAAATTTAACTTGTTTAATTTAATTTGACAGTTTTTAAAGTTTTTACTTTGCTGTGGACATAGATTGGTATGTAAGTTTTTGCTATAGTTTTTTATAGCTGATCTCCATGTATTTTTCAAGCATTTCTTGCGTTAGGGTAAATGTTCTTTTTTATGACCTAGTTCTTCGAAGCCTCGTTACCGGTAGTTTAATAAATGATAAAAAAAATCAAAACATGAACATAAATCAACATATCATTATCAAATCGATAGATTTATTACAATGTGCTTCAGTTTGATGGAATTCTATTCATGTTCTACATTTTCAGCACCAACTTCAAAACATGTTTGAAATTAAGCAATATTCAAATTTTGACTATTTGTTGATTAAATTAATCAAGTCTCAAGCATCTTGTCCCTGATTGTAAGATCACAACCTAACAAAATAAGCAAGACAGCTACAACGCCAGTAAATGGTATGTTTTACAAATATCATGTTTTACCTTAAATCTTTAAGTAGCTACAACGCCAGTAAATGGTGTGTTTTACCTTATATCTTTAAGTAGGACAATGGCTTTTGGTAGTTTGAGTTTTTGTACTAAAACTTTTAGAAATTAGTTTTTGTTCAAAACGTTGAACAAAACATAAAACAAACAGGCATTATTCACAAATGTTTTACTTTTTACGCCAAATACATATCTAAATATTTTGATGACAGATTTACCATGGTAATACAGCTGACTTGTAATAAAGTTTGTAAACATCTTATAAACGATTTTATTAGTTGAGGAATTCTTAGCCATCATTAACGCTGATTTATGACTGCTGATTATAAACTACAAAACGGTAACCCGGAACTTTGATCTCCTCAGATGTTTCGACGTATCTGCTCTGGCTTACTTTTTACCTCAGTGATAATTAATTAAGAAACTTCAAAGCATTTAATAACAAATCATAAAAATACAAAGATTTAATTTTCTCCGAGTTGGTTGATATACAGTACAGACCTGTCGACAGTTTAACACCGAGCTCACGGAAAATAGTCGAAACTCGACTGTCGAGTGACCGAAATATACCTATGTAGCTAACAGCTGTCGAAAAATTGCCGAGATAGGGTAACGAACGAGCCGAGACAAGCTTTCGATTTGGCACCAATTCGTTGGCTTAGGGTTAAACTTTCGACAGGCCTGTACTGTATATGGGGTCCGTGTTATCTTTATGAGGGTGAAATTGTTCCTGTAGATTGCATTTGTAACCCTGCAACATCAGAGCAAATTGACGAGGTGTAGTAAATAAAGTATCAAAGATGCAGATACTATCTTGCGACCTTCAAACTTTCAAAGTGAATAATCAAAAAATAAAATAACACAATGCAATGATAGCCTTCGAAATTTCAAAGCGAAACATAAAACCTTGTGCAACGATAGCCGGAATATTGTAATAAATGCAACATAAATAGATGATAGAATAACCTTTATTTTGATGTCTTGAGTGGGCCTTACTGATTAGTTATTTTACTGTTACTTTGAATATATTTTGACACGACATGATTATTCTTCATATGAATCAGATTCTCAAAAGAATACCCGAGGTAGAGAGAGAATTTTATCTAAGCTTTTGACATATAGGTTCCTTCTGGATTGAATGTAGATTATATCCCGGCTTCTGATATAAAATTGAATGTACCAGAGAGAGAGAGAGGCTTATCTAAGCTTCTGACATAGGTTCTTGTGAACTGCAAGGAAGGAGAGAGAGAGAGAGAGAGAGACGTATTCTGATTAGAATTTGCACTGTTATTAAAATAGCATTAAACCGATATTTAATTACAGAATTACCACAGGAATACTAAAGTAAACTAAGATTTATAAGTGTGTTTGGTTTTTATTTGGTTATATATTAATTTAACCATCCACACTACAATGCCGACACAGAAAGGCAATCGTATATGTTTACACATAGTCATTACGCTGATGAATGTTTGTGTCCATCGTAACGATATTATATCGATATTTTTACATTTTACACTAATGTTATTGTATGATTTTCGGTATTTATAATTAATTGATATCACTGGTGAATAAGGCTTCATTGCCACATTTATACACTTCATTCGACATTAGTACTACCCTGGGATTTAGTCTATGTACTGAGATCCCTATTCAATCACCATAGATGTCACCAAATACTCGCCGTCAGAAAGAACGACTGAATCGTTAAATATTTTTTTTCATATTTGTAAAAGATCTTCTACCGGAAACAAGCTTTAGATCTGTTCGTTGCGTGTGATTTCCCCAGGGACGTAAATATGAAATTCAATTTAAAAATGAAACTACAGGCGGCCTGGTCAATGCATTTATGCACATTAAAAAGAGTATAATTGAATTTGGGAGTCAGTTAAGTTCATTTATATATTTTGTTTATTTTATTTATTTTTATACGATTTCATAAGTTTATCTTTTATGAAAAACAAAACAAAATATGCCAAATGGAAAAAAAGAATTGTCAGATGCAAGGAGCAATAAGTACTCCCGGAAAAGTGGTACATGACCCGTACCATTTTCCAATTTAAGAATTATTTTTGATGACGTTTATTTGTTTGAACAAACCAATTGGATGCTTGTAATGGACGCTTAATTAACAAAACTAATTAAACGTTATTTATAAGTTCATTATTTAACATTAACATCAAGAACACTTTCATTATCTCTCAATGAATTCAAAGAAAATCATTTAGGAATAATCAGGAACTGTTTTCACATTTTTTTTATTTCCTGAAGATGCCGGGAGTTGCTTGCTGTAATATATGGATTTTGTAGGCCATAAGCTTATAGTTTGTTTATTGTATGGTTTTATATTTGGTTAGCCATTAATTGCTTTGATTCTGTTGCTATATAAAAGTTTCTAGTTTTTTTTCTTTTTCTTAAATGCCCATCAAAATTATGTCATTGTCAAAGGTCATGACGTACTTTTTTGCCTTTGTGATTTTGTCAACATTTTAGCTTTTTTCAAAATATTTATGCGCAAGGTTTAGATATCAATTTTAACGTAACAACATTTTAAATATAGAGTAAAGGTCAAATTTCAGGGTCATGAACGTTTCCATACTACTCTCTATAGTGACTTTGTACAATTTCCGAGATTAGGCCAAACGCGTTCCTTTCTTATCCTACTCCAACTTTTCTATAATTCAAATTGCAGAGGCAGAGACCCAGTTTTAATTTAAGGTAACGCTTCCAAAAAACTACCAACAGTTCTGACGTAACATATACACCTAAGACGTTTTTTGTTTCACATTATTTAAATACCTCTCAGCGTACTTTTGTAGCAGCTCCGTCAAATTCCTCATTAATGCGCTATTATCTTGTACCAGCCCTCTCATAATTTATATTTTTTCATGCTGTACATCAGAACATTCAGTGATATATTGGTATTTATTGTAACATATGGATTTATAATTTTTCCTAAAATATCTACTAAAAACCTGATAAATACCGCTATGTACAACATCTCCAAATGTTTTAATCTTTACAACTGTGTGTTAGAGGGTTCTTTTGAGATGTTTTGAAAGCGAACACGATACAATTCATGGCATACAATACACACTTCTAGAAAGTTTAACATTACCGAATTAGTGTCAAATCGGCAGTTTATTTCGGCCCTCGTTAACTTTATATCGGTTTTCCACAGTTGCTTCCTATTGTTTCGGAAGCTGTTAGACCACTAGCGATGTATAACTCTACCACCGACTTTCGACTTCTTTTTAAGTCATTGTAAAACTTTCGACAGGTCTGTACTGTACATATGCTTTGAATACATACATGTACTTATGAATGATGAATTAGTTTTACCTTCGCATTTTCACCGACATAACATGATGAGTATAATGAACAATCTTATCTTTTAATGCTTTTAGTTTGTAATAAATGGTAATATTTAGCCAAGGTGCACATTCGTAAAAATCGTTTAGACAAGTATAGAAAGATTTGTAAACAGACTACCTGGAGCACCTTAAGGGACAAAGTGCGTAACTATAAATGTATGCAAATATGCCATGCAAGCTTTATATTAGAATTTATTTACTTAGGAAATCAAAAACAAACATACTAATCCATGTCCAAATTACAATCCAGAAGCAAAGTAAAAACTTTGAAACTAAAAAATGATCGATACTGGCGTTATAGCTTTTCTTTCCAAAATCTTTATTTCTCTAGTTGAAGCTGTATGACAATTTAAACGTGATTTCTTCATTGTTTGTACTTCCCTATTCTATGCACGAATATACATGCTTCTACTTATTATGTATTTGTTTCACAGTTAACACTCTATAATAATACTTGTTTCCAACATTGGAACATTATACAACTAAACAAGCTGCTTACACATAAATGATTGACTCAGGAATATTGCAAGTTAAGGCACATCAAGGCCCTAAAACATATGGATGTCACCACAATATTGTTGATAAAATAAATATGATGTCCCTGTATCCAAAAATAGAGTCGATATTTGACCACCCACAGTCCCATGTTCCTTCCCCTCTACAAGTAGCGGTCGTAGCTAGCAACACAAGAATTGCTTACCCTTCCGGAGTACCTGGTCTGACTTCTCTGGAGGTATTTTACTTGTTTAATGTAATTTGCCAGTTTTCAAAGTTTTTTCTTTGCTGTGGACATAGATTGGTATGCAACGTTTTTACTTAAAATGCAAGCTTTGCATTTGATTGTTTAGACGTAGAAGAACAATGGTTACTGGCGTGCGTTTGGGGTTGTCTCGCCATCAGTCTTGTATTTCTGGTGTCCATGGTAATATGATTTGATATTTTTCAAGCATTTCTTGTTTTAGAGTAACTATACCTTTTCATAACATAATTCTTCGAAGCTTCATTACTATTATAAATGATAAAAAAATCAAAACATAAATAAAATCAATATATCATTATCAAATCGATAGATTTATTACAATGTGCTTTAGTTTGATGGAATTTTATTTATGTTCTACATGTTCAGCACAAATTTAAAGTTCAAAACATGTTTGAAATCAAGCAAAATTCAAATTTTGACAAGTCAATTTATTAAATTAATCAAATTTTGAGCATCGTTTCAATGATTGTAAGATCACAACCTAACAAAATAAGCAAGACAGCTACAACGCCAGTAAATGGCATGTTTTACAAATATCATGTTTTACCTTAAATCTTTAAGTAGCTACAACGCCAGTAAATGGTGTGTTTTACAAATATCATGTTTTACCTTATATCTTTAAGTAGCTACAACGCCAGTAAATGGTGTGTTTTACAAATATCATGTTTTACCTTATATCTTTAAGTAGCTACAACGCCAGTAAATGGCATGTTTTACAAATATCATGTTTTACCTTAAATCTTTAAGTAGCTACAACGCCAGTAAATGGTGTGTTTTACCTTAAATCTTTAAGTAGCTACAACGCCAGTAAATGGTGTGTTTTACAAATATCATGTTTTACCTTAAATCTTTAAGTAGCTACAACGCCAGTAAATGGTGTGTTTTACAAATATCATGTTTTACCTTATATCTTTAAGTAGCTACAACGCCAGTAAATGGTGCGTTTTACCTTACATCTTTAAGTAGGACAATGACTTTTGGTAGTTTGAGTTTTTGTACTAAAACTTTTAGAAATTAGTTTTTGTCCAAAAAGTTGAGCAAAACATAAAACAAACAGACATTACGCACAAATGTTTTACTTTTTACGCCAAATACATATCTAAATATTTTGATGACAGATTTACCATGGTAATACAGCTGACTTGTAATAAGGTTTGTAAACATCTTATAAACGATTCTATTAGTTAAGGAATTCTTAGCCATCATTAACGCTGATTTATGACTGCTGATTATAAACTACAAAACGGTAACCCGGAACTTTGATCTCCTCAGATGTTTCGGCGTATCTTCTCTGGCTTACTTTTTACCTCAGTGATAATTAATTAAAAAACTTCAAAGCATTTAATAACAAATCATAAAAATACAAAGATTTAATTTTCTCTGAGTTGATTTACAGTACAGACCTGTCGACAGTTAAACACTGAGCTCACGAAAAAGAATCGAAGCTCGACTGTCGAGTGACCGAGAATAAATAGCAAATGGCAAAAAAACTGCTTCGAGACAAGTGGCAGCTGTGAATAAGCTTTGGAGATATAGGCTACAAGGTTCCGAGATGAGCGGCGGATTCTCTTCCGATTTGTAAACTTAGTGTTAAACCTTCGACAGGCCTGTAACTGCATATGGAGTCCGTGTTATCTTTACGAGGGTAAAGTTGTTCCTTTAGATTGCAGAGAGGTTTTGTAAACCTGCAACATCAGAACAAATTGACGAGGTGAAGTAAATAAAATATCAAATATGTCCAATACTATCTTACGACCTTTAAAATTTCAAAGTGAATAATAAAAATAACGCAATGATATATAGCCTTTAAAGTTTAAAAGCGAAAAACAATTTAGTGCAACGATAGCCGGAATATTGTAATAAATGCAACATGAATAGATGATAGAATAACCTTTATTATGATGTCTTAAGTGGGCCTTACTGATTAGTTATTTTAATGTTCATTGAATACTTTTTGCATCCTCGTGAAAATCAAAATATGTGTTTATAACCAATAACAAACTTACCGGCCCATGTTCAGATCACAATCCCCGAAACTTTGACAACATGTGGATTTCCTACAGGGAAGTGAGGCAAGATGCTCTGGAAGGGTAACCATCTCCCGTTAGCAAGTGACAGCTGTCATTTGTGAATTCTAAATTGAGAATGAAAGGAACATGAAAATACGGGGCTTTTAATATATGCAGAATAATTTTGGATACAGAGACATTATACTAATTAACAATTGTGTGATGGCGACCGTAAAATTATTAGAGGGTCTTGATAAGCCTATGCTTGCACACTTTCCCTCAGGCAACAGTTTATTTGTAGGAACATGCTCTACCACACTAGGCACTGCATCATAAGCAGGAAAAGCAGGATTATTGCTGCATAGAAAAGTTGAAGTCATCACGTTTGTCATATAATCAAAAACAAACCGACCAATCCAATTCCAAATCACAATCCCAAGTTTGGAAATTCAGTTAAACACATACAATTCCACAAGAGAAGTGAAGTCGGAAGGGTAAGTATCTCCGGTTTACCTAGCTACACCAGCCGCGTGTGAAATCGAAATTGAGAATGAAAGCAACATGGAATATTAGTTATGAAACATTAAAAATTATTTACTTCAAGATTTTAATCATAAATGTCTATACGACAACCAATGTAAATATATTTTTGAATGTACACAATGCATGATTGTTATTTCCAGTGTAACAGATTTTTATCTGGTTTATGAATGGCTTTTTACAAACATACCAATTTTAAACCACTGATGTTTTAATATCGAGCATTTCAGCAGATGATTTAGAAAAAAACCCATATACTTTGTTAAGTTGTGTTGTGTATGCATGGTCTTTCGTTTGGTCTTGATAATAACGACTAAAATAGTTTCCTATTATAATGTATGTACTTTCAAGTGTTTGTTTTTGGTAGGCCTGGTTATTTTATTCTTGAATTTTTGTGTTATTTCTGCATTTTTCAGGGATAGTAAAATCAGGAGGTAATATAGTACTGTTTAGTACCATTGTACTAAGTTACTAACTACTAACTATCTTCTCTCGCCGATACTTACACTTAAATAACATTTAATAACATTAGTACTATTAGACAAAACTTATCTTGGTGTTATATTGCCGACGCGCGCGTGTCGATAATTTGATGGTTTTAACACCGGTATCAGATCGATTTCACAGACGTGTCGTAGTAGTGAATAGACTACACGCGTAGGAATACATAATTACTATCTACAAATATAATTGAAATCTACAACAAATAGTTGCAGTTTTAATATTTTTGAAAATATGTTGCAACAATAACGATACGTTTTAACACGACGGGTGATCGTTGTTTTTGTGCAAGTTTTTGTGAAGCACACAACTTATGCGAAAAAAGGAATTCATTTGGAAATTGTTTTTGACTAGAAAAATATAGTTTTAATATTTTTTTAAAGTAAGTATATGGCAACCATAACATGTTTTAAACAGTGAGTGTTGTATTTAGACAAATTACAATTACAAAGTTTTTTTTGTGAGATAAATAAGTTTTGGAATTTATCTAAAAATTCGTATATGACTAGGAAAAAATAGTTGCAGTTTTAATATTTTTGAAATAAGTATGTTGCAAGCATAACAGGAAAATGTTTTGAACGGAGGTTTTTGTATTTGGACGAATTACAACTACAAAATTGTTTTTGTGAAACGCATAAGTTTGGAAAAAAAACATAATCTGGAAATTGTTATTTGACTAGAAATAATTACTGATATAATAATATTAAATGACAATTAAATGTAATTTATTGGGCGGCACAACTGTTTTGTGTAAACTTTATTATCAAAAGATTTCTCCAGAATCAATTTATTTATTGGATACAGGGAGAAATTCAGAATTTGATTGGACAAACTTTGCTTTATAATTACTTAACAGACTCGGACAATTGCCGAGAGCCAGACAGCCCAAATTAAAAACCATCATTCGCGGAAAATATATAACCAACTGATATGAACTGACAGGCATAACTCATGTCAGAAAAAAACAAACTTCTAGAAAAGTTACTTTTTTCTGATAATTACATGGCAGGTAACTAGATAGACCTTTAGCAAAAGGGCGCTAAGTAAAATGCGGTGTGTTACTATCCTCCGAGCTTTGTTAGTGCGGATTCTGTTCGCTAGCCATGGTGTCATTGCGATTTGGAGATTATACATGGTGATACAAGAAACCTGGTGTTGGTACCTGTCGGGTGCCATCGGATTTTTAGTGATAGAGACTATAGTTACCTTATGTAAAAACAACGGAAAAGAGTGGAAATGGTAAGTAGATATAGTGTAACTGTGATGTTTTGGATAGTTTATTGTATCTTATGTCTTGACCTCTTGACCTCTTACTTTGTTTGTTTGTTGTTAAAGGTATTATTGATTTGCAGGTACTTGTTGCAAAGTTTAACATTGATAAAATATGTCAAAAATGCAAATACATGTTAGAATCGGATTATTCTGAAATTTGGTGATTTTTAGTATGTTACTGAAGGACTCATGAATCTGTTATAGTTTGGCATGACATATGACCTAATATTTAACTTGATTAGCACTAGTATGTCGACGACAACAATAGATATACTAGTACACACGCCCTTCTTTAAGAATAACGATAATAGTATTTCACGACAGCAATTTATATTTTATACCTGATAAACATACTTCTACCACACCACTGGGAACTGTTTAACAATTTTGAACAATGGCACCTAATAACCTAAGGTATCAATGTAGTAAGACACTACGTGCGTATATGTCTATGAAAATAGTGCTTTATTGAAGTGTTTAAAGATGGTAAGGCCATAGTCCAAGTAATGGTTTGTACCATAGTCAAGCTTGAGCTTGAGTTTTCTCGACTACAAAGGCAATGAAATCAACATTATTTCTATATAGATCACACATTATACCATTAATGCAGTATATCTAGAACATTAACAAACTTTTGTTTGGCACTCGTCGAACTTAACAAATTTCTCTGGCGAAACAAAATTAAAGCACCTCAAAGCAATTAGGTGTATTAACACGCACCGAGTCAGATAGACTAATTAGTTCCTGTTTATAAATTGATGAAATTTTGATAAAATTATTAGATGCATTAGTCATTAGAAAACATTTAATAGGTTCACTCTCTAAGCGTGCACTTGTAACATCTTAACTATTTCGGTGTATCTGAAATGAATATCTGCAATAATAACAACAGCTGAGAGAATATTTAGCCGATAGTTTTTACTGTTATCTATATAGATTTTATAATATTACATTTCTTATGTAAATATTTTTTGGGTATACGGGTCTTGACAGCTGATTTGAAAACCGTTCTTAACTCAAACTTAGGTTAGGTAAGCATAAGTAAAAAGGTACGTGCGTATAGATACATATGTAGTATATTTATAATGGCATAGCTTGTTCGCATTACGAGAATAATCACATAAAAGTAACGAAGAAAGCTGATTAAAAATTAAGTATTAACACAGTGAAATTACAAGCTTATGCATATAAAAGCCCTGAAGAAGTTTCATGACCGTTATCACCATATTGTTTAGAAGAATGATATCTCTATATACAAAATGTCTTGACTTAATTTGACGTTCCAAAGTTCTATGTTCATTTCATTCTTAATTTTAATTATACATGTGGCGGATTGAGCTGATTAAACATGAGGTGCTTACCTTTCCGGTGCACTCGACCTTACTGCCATGGTGGAAATTCACTTGTTCACCGATTTTCAACGTTTTTGGGATTGTGATTTGAATTTGGACCGATATATTTGTTTTTGCTATACTGAATGTCCGATAGTTCTAGATGTATTTCTGATATATATTTTTACAAACTCTAAGTGTACAATTTTCTCTTTCATATGATATGTGTTTATATACATTACTTTGTTTTTTTATTAACACCAAATAATTACTATCGAACACAGCGAAATAAGTACTGTTCTGTGCATATTTGCAAGGTTCGTTTTGCAGTAACACGACTAGCAAAACCAGCGAGTTTGACCTTTAATCCATGACCATTGACCTAATATCAATCCTCTAGAATGTGTAGTATCTGCAAACGCATAGTAAAACAACAATTTGTTTATGAATTGCTAATACATTTGACATTAGACGTTCAATTACAATAAATGTGTTTGTTCTGTCTACACGCTAGACAGGTGTTGTAAAAAGAACAGGAAATACCTAACGTCCGGAACACAACTGTATCTCCGTTACCGTTTGCGGTACGCGTTTGAACTACCAGGCTTTGATATAGTAATTTATAAACCAGTTTTAGAAAAGTAGTTTAACATGAAAGGCAAGATATGTATATAGTGTAGTTTACTATACAAATGACATTTGAAGCTTTAAGTGGTATTGTAAAAAGCTTAATACATTATTTCTTACTGTAGATGTATTGAAGTACATTAAGATTAAGAGTCATTGATAAGTCGATTTAGGTTAATTCTTCAAGCTCTGCTTCATATTTAGACTTATACCTCAATTATGACACCCACGGAAGGCTTCAAATTTAATCTGCATGACAAACGCGATGACTTCAATTTTTCTATTGTCAACTTTCCGTTTCTATGCAGCAACATATACGCTTTTCCTGATTATATTGTATTTGTTTCACAATTTACATGCCATGGTAGAGTTTGTTTAAATTACGGGAACTTTATACAACAAAGCAAGCTATTTTTCAAATAAATTGTTGACCCAGAGATATGGCAAGCCTAGGCTTATCAGGACCCATCAGAAGGTTTTAATGTCGTAATCAAAACATTGTTGATAAGTATGGTTTATCTGTATCCAAAATAAACTGGATATATATGACGTCTCACAGTTTCATGTTCCTTTCATTATCAAAATTGATTTCACGCTTGGCGGGGATGTAGCTAGCTAGAAGGGAGGCACTTACTTTCCAGATCACCCGACCTCACATCTCTGGTGGAAGTTCACATGTTTAACCTAAAACGTTTTTTACTTTTGTTTTAAGGTCGTGTTTTAGACATATACCGGTATGTTTGTTCTTGAAATTTCTCTTTTTTGCGATGTTTTGCAAAGGTTATTATTATTTTCAACCTTAGCACAAAAATTAAATTTCATTAGTGAATTTTAAAGGAAAAGTGTTATAAACACGACTGACTAGATGTTCCAAAGGAGAATTTGCCTTTTGCCACAAAAGAGAAAGGAAAGAAGTTCCCTTTTGCCACGAAAGAGAAAAGAAAGAAGTTTCCTTTTGACTAAGGTCACCTGACAACGAATGTTTAAAAACGAAACAGCGCAATTACAATATACAGCACAGAGTGTGATGTGGCATTTTACGTCAAAAGTTGAGATAGTGAATGTAAAAAATGCTACAAATATTATTGGATTTCATGGAATGTATACTATATCAAAAATTCATCAGAACAGATTATAAAAATGATGCTTGCTGAGATCGATTTCGCTTAATGTAATAAAATCACAACAGTACACCCTTTTATCTTTGAAAGAGCAAGAGTTCTTTTTTATTTCAAAATGAAAAATCTAAAAACATTGTAAAAAAGAATTTTATTACTTTTGTTTCAAATATTTTGATAAAATTAATTTTATGACTATATGAACTCTATGCCTTTTAAGACCAAAATTGTGATCTATCGCGTGTATATTATGATACCGAAGAACAATATTCTAATTTTAATTTTTCATTTTTATATAATTTATTCGGTTAATCTACCTCCTCCTATGATGTCAGATTAAATAAATTAAGACATGCCGTCTGAAAGATATTCCTTTAATCAGCTGCTTCTGGTTTTCGAACACATATTTATAATAAAAAGACCAAAATATACCAAATATTATGTAATGCATACCGAACAAGCTTCCTATGGATACTTCACCAGTACTGTGACTATAGGTGTTAATAAGTACTAGATTAGTGTCAAGTTTAAAACTGAAACTTCGTTATATCCAACAGGTGGTATAGCAGGTTTAATTTTAAATTTCCTTTCAAAAACTTGAAAAAAACCCAATCTTTTGAATATGTATTAGTTATAAGTATTGGTTTACATGCACTTGATTTTTTTGTTTACTTATGACTAACACAGTGCTCATTTTTTTGGATGATCTGGACAGTCTGTTTTACTTCTCCCATAATTTCCTAATTTTAACTTCCTAGGTAAACGGTTTTTAATGTGAAATACGGGAGGAAAAAACAAAATGAAAAATGAAACCATAGATGACATTTTGGCCCACTAGATGTTTTAACAACATTGATTTAGTGCATATAGTTCATAGAAGAACATATGGCCAACACAGTATTTTCCAATCAACTACGCATCTTCATCTGTTTTATTTCTGCTGTCACTGTGCTCCGCCACCTCTGCTTCCTCTTTTCCTCTATTCTTGTGTATTCCACTCCAATTCTTTTCCTGTGATGTTCATGTGCAGTTTTCTAAGCATGTGAACAATGCAATACGCTTTCTCTTCTTTTTTCCTGTTCTTATATTAAGCTGATTTGCTCTTTCCCACAGCTTCTTCTTTGCAGTTTCCTGGTAAACGTATTTTATAGATCCGTTTTATAAAAGTGTACGGTATATTCACTACAGAAGTTTTATAGATGAAATGTTTGCAAAATAAAATGTTTGAAAATTTTCATACAATTGAATAACACTCTAATACGTAATACTGCAGTATTGTTTTCAAACAATTTGTTTTTCTTGGGCCAATTTTTAATTATTCCCTTTAAGCGTTCATCTTATTCCGTTTATATTTTTTACGATACAGTGATGTTGTTATTGCAATATCAAAGTTATGTTTATAATAAGTTATAACAAAATGTGTGTTATCTATATCTTTTCGTTCATATTCATATTAAATTGTGTATATCGTATAAAAGTAGTATTGTACTGTCTCTTGTGAAACATTATATTATTTATTTTTATTTTCTGAGAGGTAAGATCGGATGAAAGGAAACAAACTTTGTTCGTAATGTTAGCATCAGTTTAAAAGTGTGTACGTTTTGAAGCACATTTCGGAATTGAATGAGCAAACTCACAATAAATTTATGTTTGAGTTATTCACTTAACATTGTAAAGAGTAATAATGTGAAACGATAAAAGTACGTACATTTTGGAACGCATTACACAATTGATTCGTATACTGTAACCAACCTCAAAATAAAATTATTGTTTCATATATAATCACCTTAAACAATCAAAAGCAAATATATCAATCCATATCCAAAGCACAATTTCAAAGCAAAGTTAAAATTTTAAAAACTGGCATATTGAGTTAAAGATTAAACATGAACTTCCACCAGGAAAGTAAGGCCGGATGCTTAGAATGAGTAACCACCTCCGGTTATGCTAGCTGCAATCGACACATGTGTAACCAAATTTCAGAATGAAAGGAACATCTAACTGGGCGTCAAATAACTCCAGAATAATTTTCGATACAGAGACAAGTAAATATAACATTTTATTCAGTGTGTCTTGTGAAACATTGCACGTGTATTTCAGAGAGGAAGATGTTTGCATAAAAACATGCACATCAAAACAAATGTAACAAAAACTTGTGAAATACGTATAATGTCATTTGTTTGATTTTTTCTCAAAACACATTAAATATATGTTATGTGCATTAAACAAAAAGTTTGTTCCTCAGCAAACAACATTAAAACACCGGAAGTCAGCATGATTGGGCGTTTCTTTTAAAACGTTTACGTCAGTCCATAAGTACTACGTATTTACATTACAGACCTGTACAGTTCTGTAAAGTTTAACACTATGTTAACAAAAAGGCTGAGATGTTGATGGGGAGTAGTTAAAAAGCTAGCGAATGATATATTAGATAGCTGTCGAATACCTTTTGAAAAATAGCTAACCAGGGGTCGAGCTGATTTGACGATTCGATACCCAATTCGTTAGCTCACTGTTAAACTTTCGACAGACCTTTATTGTAGTATTTTGTTTGTATTGTGTGCATTGTTTGTCAGACTTGACAGACTTGATTGATAGACTGTTGAACAGTGAAAATGGAAATAGTAAATAAATGACGCGTTCAACGTTATGTTTTGTAAAACAACTCTGATTTCTCATTAATTTTGTATTATAAGCTCGGTAACTAAGCTGGATAAATCCCTGCAACTAAAAGACAACTTGGCATGATAAAATTGTACAGTCAAATGGAAACGTTGAATAAAGTAACTGAAATGTTTTTTGGACAGAACCATTTAAAAAAATAAGCACAATAAAACATGCCGATACTAAGTAATAAAGAAAAGATGTAAATACATCGAGGCAAATTAAAGTTAAATGGAACAGAGCAAGCTATACATGTAGTTGAAAAACATGTTCTTGTTCATAGCAAATGAAACAAAGAACACGTATCAACAAAGCAATTGAAATAAGACTACAAATCGGACCTATTACCACCTACTGTTTTCGGTTTGCACTTGTTTTATATATTAATGTATACCACCGTTTCTTGCGAAACATAGTATGCTTTTTCTGGTTCTGATGAAACAAAAAGTGTGTTGTTGAAATGTTAAACACCAGTGGAAAAAACGTGTGGTTCGCGCTTATTACGGAATTCAATAAGCTGAGAATTACATTTTCGTTTTTAGTCACTTTAAATATTGCAAACATATAAATGTAGCGTTGTCTTTTGTGAAACATTTTCTGAAAGGTAGTTTTGATGAACGAACAAAGGAAAAAAGAAACAAAACGTGGTTGAAATGTTAAACATGGTACTTACAAATGCATGAGAAAGTATTTACATTTTGAAACACCTTACAGTATTCAATAAGCAAACTAAAAACATGTTTTAAATGTTTTAAGTGCTTCATACCATTATAAACGTATGCTTTTGCTGTGTGTGTGCTTTTGTCGTGTAAAACATATTGCCCATGTAGAAGCATTATGTGTATCCAAACAAGTATAGCAAAGACTTATTTAAGAAAATAACACAATATCATTTTTCAGTACTCCCCAAAACACATTAAATATAAACACAATTTAAAAAACTTAAGATTGGAAGTATTTATGATTCGGTTATGCTTTTAAACGTTTACGTCAGTCCGTCAGTATTACGTATGTAGTATTCTGTGTGTATTGTGCGCATTGATTGTCTGACATATGTGATTGATAGAGTGTTGAACAGTGGAAGTAGAAATGATGAATATATGACGCGTTAAACAATATGTTTTGTAAGCATGTAAAACAACTCTAATACCTTACTAATTGTGTGCTATACACTTGGTAGAAGGTTGAGATCTCTTATAGCAAAGTCGTGCGTTTAAGAGACCAATCGACTCGACAAAATTGCAGTCAAATGGAAATACTGAATGAAATTGCAGAAATAATTTTACAATTAGAACATTTGAAAAATTACTACAATAAAACATGCTTTTATTAAAAAAATAAATAAATAAAAATAAAAATATAAAATAAATAATAAAAAGAAAGAATTAAAAGAAAACAGGGCCCCTCACTTCCGTACTCTGGAACACCCGGTCGCATTTCCTGATGGAAGTACACGTGTTTTACTCAATTTTTAAGTTTTCAAGGTTTTACATTTTTGGAATTATGGTTTGGACATAGATTAGCATGTTTATGTTAGATTATCAAATTACGTGTTATGTATAAGATGCAACCTTTGACTGCAATTCTTCATCGAAAGTGGTGAGCGTATCAAAACAACAAGTTAGACATAGGTATATGTTTGTGCTATTTGTATTTTAATGGTTAGGCCATCATATGACAAAAATAAATACTATATATCCTCCGATTAGGAAAGTAAAATTGTAATTCACAATGCTCACCCCCCAAACTATATTCTTGAAATAAAAACAAACAGACCAATCTATGTCCATATCACAATCTGAAAGCAAAGTTCAACATTTTGTAAACTGGTAAATTAGGTTGCGCGCGTGAACTTTTAACCACGAGGTTACGCCGGGTACCCCAGAAGGGTAGCAACCTCATGTTTAGCAAAACCCGTCACGTGTTTACTTAAAATTGAGATGGAAAGGAACATGAAACTATGGGATTTAAAATATATCCAGGGTAATTTTGGATACAATCTGATCTTTAGAAATCAATGTTTATAATTGTTTTTGAAATCTACCAACGTTAGAATTACGTAAAATTACAATTAGTTCAGAGTCTGAGATTAATACAATATATTTGATGGACTTTTTTCCATGGCTTAAACTTTCGTTCATTGACGCATAAAAAAAACTTGATTCAATTTTGTAATCAAAGCAACTTTGCTTGATGTACAAAATGATACAAAAAAGAAACAAAAAGTAAGCGAGTTGTACGAAATAATAACTCAGTATAAGTACTAATAGTGGAAGCGCGTGGCCTAGTGGTTAAGGCGTTAGACTCATGATTCGAAGGTCGTGGGTTCGATCCCTGGACCGGGCGATGTGTTGTGTCCTTGAGCAAGACACTTAATTTCACGTTGTTCCAGTTCACTCAGCTGAAAAATAAATGAGTACCAGCAAAATGCTGGGGCTTAACCCTGCGATGGACCGGCGTCCCATTCAGGGGAAAGTCTTGTACTCTCAGTCGCTTAACGCCACAGAAACCGGGATAAGCTCCGGCCTGATGGGCCTAATGGCTCGGGACAGACTTTAACTTTTTTTATAAGTACTAATACAATATATTTCATGATTTTTATTCTCTATCTTAGTTTTTGTTTCCTAACTTACAATTGGGTTCATTGACGCATAGAGAAAATCGTAAATCATTCTTTACAATTTGATGCAAAACGTATAACCATAGAAACGAAAAGTGAACTGTACTGTCAGAAGCAACCTTTAGGCACTTGATCGAGATAATTACTATCGAACAGAGAAATATAAATCTGTCAGCTGAAAACATAAAGAATTCTTATAGGTAATTTATATATTGACATAACAAAATTAATATCCGTATTTCCACTGGATGGTTATTATTACCGCTATCTTGATACAAGATGTGCAATTATGTGAATACTTCATTTACGATTTGACTTAATTACTATATACTATATATATAAATAAGTACTTAACTTATCAGCCGTCAAATAATAAGTATAATTTGAAATCAAGAAGGACTAGACTAGTTTCGAAATATATCAAAATACCACCAAGTTATTTGTTACAAAATGTTTGTTGACTTCTATTCCCACCATGAAGTACTATTTCACATATTAGATTTTAATCATTAAGGAGGAGGACTAGACTGGTTTCGATTATCAAAATACCAATTTATTTGTTACGCGAAATTAACACCATGGCAATTTGATATAAAAAAGACCTTTAAATAATCCGGCAGCTTGTAAAGGACAAATATATTCCATCTATATTTAGCCTTAACAAATTCAGAATACGATTTATTTGGATTAATGTGTTTCTAGTTCGTTTGATCTTTAATGAAGAAACCAACCACATATAGATTTATCTTAAAATCACAATCCAAAAAGCAGAGTAATATCTTTGAAATCTGACAATTATAAAACAAACGTAAACAACTACTGCCTAGCTAGTAACACCCGTCATTTGTGAATTCAAATATATCCAGGATAATTCTGGAAACAGAGATTCTACATTTATCAAGATATTATGATGGCAACTATAAAACTTTTGAAAGTCTAGAGTAGCATATACTTGCAACATGACCGAGATAACAATTTATTTGTAGGCAGCTTGCTTCGTTGTTAAAATATCTCGTATTGGAAAAAGGCTCTTCCATTGCGCATTAAATATAATACAAACACGCCACTTGTAGTAGATATTGCTGCAGAGAAAAAGGAAAATTAACAATAGAAAAAAAAGAAGTCATTTCGTTGAAAAACACCTTCCTGATTAAATTTTGCGTGTTTAACTTAACTTTCCAGTTTTCAAATCGCCTCTTTGCTTTGGAATTTAAATTTGGCAATGGATCGATACGTTTGTTTTTTATATAGAATGAAAAAAACGAAGAAATATTCGAAATATAAAAGACATCACATGATTGAATCCTGGAGGAATAATACTTAATGTTTGTACATAGAGGCTATCTATTAGGAACATAAGAGCAATAAAAAGCACCACACGAACCCCATTATGCATAGAAATGACTGAAAATAAACTTATCATACTGTTAACCTTATCATTATTGTACAATTTACAAGTACATTTGGTAAATATTTATATATATAATAAAGTAGAAGGGAATTAACGATACATGTTGCAGTTAAGTGTTTTACAATACCACATTTATTATATTGGTGGTTGTATATAGTACGGGCCTGTCGAAAATTAAAACACTAAGCTAACAAATTTGTGTCGAATCGGCAGCTCATCTCTATCTCTCTTTAGCTCTATCTCGATAACTTTTTGGCAGCTGGTTTTTTATCTCTCAGTAGCTTTTCAGCAACTAGCTACCCATATCTCTACTCCCGAACTTGCACTGTTTTTCACCAATTAAGTGTTAAACATTTGGCAGGTCTAAACTATAAACGTTTTTACCAAAGGGACGACAAAACATTCAGAAGTCTCTCACCTGATACACTCCAGAAATGTAGTTTTTATCAAAATTTTTTGTTGTATTCAACACAAAGGTACCTTTGAACTAACTGATAATAATTATCATGTACAATTTATTAATTCGATGGAAAATAGTTTTAAACAAGTAGTTGTAATGAAGATAACCGTGATGTCGTGATGGATGAATTACGCTAAAGTACTATAAAGTGGGCGAATGAGAAGAAAAACTAAAATAAGAAATTAAGTGCTGTAGTCAGATAAATCACATAATAAAACAAAAACCTAAAGTAAACATATTACTCTGGACAGGTACTTAATATGTATTTACAGAGTATGATTTGTTTGTTGTATTATGTTCTTTGCCGCTTTGGTTATTGCCAAGTCATTCACTTTTATAACAATTTGCATTTATTTTCTATTTTGAAACAAAGACTTAAAAGATTGACTTTTAAGATGTAAGAGGACACTTGTTGTAATATTAATTAAAAGGGATTGTCCTGGATATATTTGACGTCCCATAGTTCCATGTTCCTTTTACACAATTCTGATAAGACATGTGGAAGGTAGCTAGCTAAACAGTAGGTGCTTACCCTTTCGGAGCACCCGGCCTGACTTCCCTGGTGGAAGTTCACGTGTCTAACCTGACTTGTCAGTTCCAAAGTTTTTATTTTTTTCTGGATTTGGACATTTGGACATGGGTTAGTATGTTTGTTTTTGATTTTAAATCATTAAAACCTTATGTACAAAAACACTTTAATCATACCCACATGATACAATTTGGTCGTTATGTCCAGTGCCTGTATAACGATCGGCGATCTCAGTATATGCTTGTTCTGTGTCTTGTTCTATTTTCCGTTTACTTTTTTGGGATGGTTTTTCTTGTTATTCAGTTGTATTTTATAAATAAAAGAATCCTATAGTGTTCACTTCATAACTCCACTTTTATCTAACTTTAACAGATGTATACCAACATGAGCCGTTGCATACTAAATTTAAGTTGTGGGACATGGTCTCCACATAAAATTTTAGATTTGGTCCCCAAACGCATGTTAGGGTTAGGTGGGTGTATTTGCCTCTCAAGAATCTGCTCTAGTTTGATAAGAACCCACTTGTACAAAACATTCATAATTTCAGGTCATTTTTAAGTGTCTATAAAACATGTTTAATAAAATTTGAATTCGTTTTTTTTTTCAGTTTTGGAAAAATGACTTTGACCATTTTTCGTTCTCTATGTGAATGATTTAAATTCTTTGTTTTTAAAGCAAAAAATATATATCAGTATAACAAATTATTCAATTTAGTGACATCGAAAATAAACAACTTATATGTTTGTTATGAGAATTAGTCCCTGTTTGGTTATTAATCAGACCATTGTACACATATAAATTATATGACAACTTACTACAGTGGCATCGTGATATCTGGGTAATACGTCCTGGTCAGCACATCCCATAGCGGCGATCAAATTTGCTCAAACATCAGCACACGTGGTGGATGGAGCTAGGTAGACAAGAGGTGCTTACCCTTCCGGAGCACCCTGTCTCACATCCTCGTGGAAGTTCACGATTTAAATTGCCAGCTTCAAGAATTTTATTTTGCTTTGGTATTTGGTATGATTTGGAGATGGATTGGTATATTTGTTTTTGAGTGATTTTTCCAAATCGACATTGATTTTTTTTTCTGTTCGTCTAGATGCACTTTTTTATTTAATGACAAACATATATCAGAAAAAGAACATTCAATTCACTGACATTGAACGTAAATAACTTATTTGTTTATTATCAGAATTAGTCCCTGTTTGGTTATAAATCAGACCATTGTATACATGTACATGACAACTTAATACAGTGGCATCGTGATATCTGGGTAGTACGGCCTGGACAACACCTCCCATAGCGGCTATCAAATTTACTAGAACATCATTACACGTGGTGTTTGTAGCTAGGTAAACAAGAGGTGCTTACCATTCCGAAGCACCCTGACTCACATCCTCGTGGAAGGAAGGTCAAGTGTTTTGTCTAAATTGCCAGTTTCAAGGATTTTATTTTTCTTTGGGATTAGGATTTGGACGTGGATAAATATGTTTGGTTTTTTTTATTGATTTTACTAATTTGACATTGAACATAAACAACTATTTCGTTTGTTATGAGAATTAGTCCCTGTTTGGTTATAAATCAGATTATCGTATACATGTACATGACACCATAATACTCTACCATCGCGATATCTGGGTAGTACATCCTGGGCAACACCTCCCCTAGCGGCTATCAAATTTACTCAAACATCATCGATAATACTTCTAACTTTGTTATCTGGTCAATATTCTGTTTATTTACTGGACATGAATTTTTGTCACAAAGGATCATGTATTGGCTTGTGTCAAACACATTCCTCAAATTTAAACTTGTCGAGAATAAATATTGGTTAAATTTAAGAGCACACACACATAAGTTTTATTTTTAAAAGAAAGAGGTAAATGACCGTTTTGTCGACTAGACAAAGTTTAGACAAATATTATAAGTGAAAAACATACAACTACATTTCCAAATGAAAACCCCAAAAACAAAGTAAAATCTTTACAAATTGTTAAGTCAAACCAAGGAAATGATGCCGGGTGCTCCGAGAGAGTAGCCGTCTAGCTAGCTACGCCCGCCATGTGTGAAATCAAAATCGAGAAGGTAAGGAACGTGAAACTATGAGACGTCAAATATGTCCATAAACATTTTGAATACAGAGATATCATAACTATTGACAATATATTAATGATGTTCATAAACCTTTTGAGTGCCTTGATCAGCCTATGCTTTCAAAATCCCCGTCTCAACTATTTAATTGAAAGCAATCAACTTGCCTCGTTGTATAAAATCCCCGTATTTGGGGAGCAATTTCTATCATATCGTATTAATTGTTAAACAAGAAGCAGCATGTATATTACTGCATAGAGAAAGGAAAGTTTACCATAGAAAAATTGAAGTCACCACGTTTGTCACATAGCTTAAAATATATACAAGCAATGTATTCAAGTCACGTGTACTTTCTTTTTTTCAACTGATTCTTAACACACCCAGATTTATTGGAGATCTCTTCCTATATTCGGTTTTGGGAGTTGTGATTGTTTTCCGAGTATTTTATGCAAGATTAGACACAATCTGCATCAGTTCCACTTCGAAAAATGTCTTGTTACATTTCGTTAAAATGCGTTATTTATGAGGCTACAATTATTCTGTGATTGTATTTCAAAGTCTTTCCTGTAGGACGATAAGACGCAATTTGCAATAAAACGCAGCTCCATCAGACATAAAATCTACCGACAGAATTTTCCGACAACGGTTCCACATCGAAAAATGTCGTGTTACATTTCGTCATAATACGTTGTTTATGAGTAGACAATTAAATTGACGTTGACAATATTCTGATAAATGTTTTAAATATACTTATAAACAAGGGACAAAATTAAGTTATATTTCAAAACATATTGTTGTTCGAGATGTTTATCGTGTGAATCATGTTAAGTACCGTTTGATCTAACAGTTGAATTGAGTAATTCCTAAGAACTCATATTATTATATCTGATAGTCCTCTCTTTATGTAGTAATCTTACGGCATACTAAAACAATTTAGTTTGTGAAATTGGGAGAAAAACCGCTTTCAAAATTCTCTTAATTGAAAAAACAATTTTGATACAACGATTACATCAATCACGGGTTAAACTGAACGGAAAATAAGTATACTAATGACAAAAAGATGTAATTTAAATTACAGACATATGCAGTATAGTCTCGTCGAAAGTTTAAAACTGATCTAGCGAAAAGGAATCAATACTCGGTTGCTGAATGACTGAGATATAGACAGCTAGTAGCTGAAAAGCTGCCGAAAGATATATAACAGCTGCTAAAAAGCTGTCGAGTTATTGTAGAGCTAAAGATGTTATAGGATGAACTGCTGTTGAAAGCTTAGTGTTAAACTTTCGACAGGCCTGTACTGCAGCGAACATCTCTCATCTTCTTTATAGATCTGTACACTTCTAGAACACAGCAACATCATTAGATACTAACTGCCAGAAATTAAATTGAGAAGCATGTCACTCAAGCATGTCTGTAGTAAAAAGACAAAAGATGATATTGATGAGAATTGTCGCCATGTGGAGATAAAAAAGATTCCCTAATGTGTTTAAAAGTTACATAACAGGAACGCAGAATATATGATATCCGTAAAATAGCGTGACAAAACAAACAACATTCTTGAATTATAACATAATTTACAGTATTTCACTTGGCAATAGCCAGAGCAACTCACAACAAAACGAAACAAACAATACGCATGTTAAACAAATATTGAGAACCCTGAATTGAGATGGAAACATGATAAAATTGTATTAAACGGTGTTAAAACAAGAAATTAGTATTTTTTACCAGAGTTAAATTTTGATCCTACCTGGGCAGACTGTCTAACATTTCCATAAATCATGCATGCTTAGCTATGTGATTTGGTATATGTTATGCATATGGATTAATGACGTTTTGTTACTTTTTAAAAGTGTATTATTAACATAAAAAATGTAATAACAAGTACATGTATTTCTAAAGTGTTGTGAAATCTCGTATAGTCTTATTTTAAATCTTCCTTTTTGGTAAAATCGGGACATGATAAGTGGTTGAGTAAAGTTGCAAAAAGCTGCAGAGAGATGTTGAGAGATAGATAGAAGCTGTCGAAAGTTGCCGAGGTATTGCTAACACGTGACCGAGATGAACTGCTGATACAGCTTTATGGTGTTAGAATTTATAAATGTCTGTATAGTATATGCAACCTAAAAATCAGTTGGAAAGCATATTCCTAACACAAAATCACTATAGTCCCATAAAATCATTTTAAATTGTTTTTGATAACCAAACATCAAAAGATGATGTTTTAATTGCTATTCAGGACATCATCGATTATATTCTGTCTCTGTCAAGATTTAATCATATATCCGCCTACACCTAATACAGATCCATATTTAAAAGAGCATGTTGTACAAAGAAACGGCTGACAAGTAAAATGGTAAAATTAGAGATTTTGAAAACAGATAATGTATTTTTGTGTTTTAGTTAAGATAATTAATGTTAGCATTTAATTCAATTGATTTTAAAATGCAGATGATTTTGTCAATATATGACATCCGTAAAATAGCGTGACAAAAGAAACAACTGTCTAAAAGTTTAACATAATTTACATTATTTCACTTGGCAATAGCCAGAGCAGCTCGCAACAAAACGAAACAAACAAGACGCGTGAAAAATATTGAGATGGAAGCATGGTGGAATTGTATCTTATGGCATACAAAACAAGTAGATGGCTTAATAACCCATGTTATATGCTTGGCCTATCCAGACAAAAAGTCAATTCGATTATTTCTCGCTAAGCTATGTATTTTGGTGAAAACGGGATATAGTATGTGCATGCAAACCGAAAAAGTCATATACAACATATCCCTAACACAAATCACTAGAGTCCCATTAAATCATTTTAAATTATTTTTGATAACCAAACATCGAAAGTCAATGTTTTAATTACTATTCAGGACATCATCATTATGTTCTGTCTCTGTCAAGATTTAATCATATATCCGCCTACATCTACTTATTATAGTTACCATAATATATAAAAGAGACTGAGTATGTTGTATACAGAAATGACTGACAAGCAAAATGGTAAAATAAGAGATTTTGAAAACAGATAATTTATTTTTGAGTTTTGTGTTATTTATTTAAGATAATTTACGTGAGCATTTCCTTTAATTGATTTTTAATTTTGATTGATGCTGATGTTTTTGTCATTTTTGACAACAAATAATGCAACTGATTATATTTTACATATTAATTTTTCGAATTTGTTCTCTAAATTACTCTATTAAAATGTTATATACTCCAATAAAATAATGAATGTACAGTCAAACCTGTCTATAAAGGCCACCCAAGGAAAACAGTTATAGTGACCTTTATGGGCAGTTAGCCTTAAGATACAGGTTGAAATATTTTGAATAAAGAACAATTGGGATAGAATTCTACTGGCCCTTATAACCAGGTGGCCCTTATATAGAAGTGAGCTTTAAAGAAGGTTAGACTGTATGCTTTTAAAATGTTTATAAATGCATGTATCATGTTTAGTGTAACTTTGGTATAATAAGGCCTATTGAATATGCAAATTTTAAGATGTATTTGAAATGTTAATCAAGTCGTCAACCATGAGATGCATTCTTACAAGTACATGTTCCCTAAACATGCACTAAATGGATAAGCAGAACTGTCTGATGAAATAAAATAAAGCTATACAGTCCAACCTGCCTTAAAGGCCACTTTTACTGGTTCTCTTGGGTGGCCTTTATAGACAGGTTTGACTGTATATAGCAAGTTTCATCTTCAATAAAAACAGAATATGATATGTGGATGCAAACCAAAAAGTCAGTTACATATATAACATATCCCTAACACAAATCACTAGAGTCATATTAAATCATTTTAAATTGTTTTTGATAACCAAACATCAAAAGTCAATGCTTTAATTAATATTCAGGGCACCATCATTCATATTCTGTCTCGGTCAAGATTTAATCATATATCCGCCTACATCTACTTATTATAGTTACCACGATATATATAAGAGACCGAACATGTTATACACAGAAATGATTGACAAGTAAAATGGTAAAATTAGAGATTTTGAAAACAGATAATATATTTTTGTGTTATATTTAAGATAATTTACATAAGCATTTACCTTAATTGATTTTAATTTTTGATTGATGCTGATGTTCTTGTCATTATGATAACTACAAATGCAACTGATTGTATTTTACATGTTAAATTTCAGAATTTGTTCTCTTAATTACTCTATTAAAATTTTATATACACCAATAAAACAATAAATGTATACTTTAACATTGTTTCATCATTCAGTTGCGTTTGTCTTTTAATTTTGGTGGTAGTGACTACTACCAAGTACGTGATTTTTAACAAAAAATCACTTTATATCATTAAAAATCAAACGTATTCTTTGACACGATTGAAACAGAAGCAAGTTTTTTCTACCAGCTAGAAAGTATATTGTTAAGCATACAAAAAGTGTCGAATAAGGTTGATAAAAAGCAAAACACACAATATGCTTCATAGTTTTATTTGTGTCAAGTGTATTGATAATTGGAAAATAGCGTACTATAGTATTCTCTAGTATTTAATAAAATTATAAAAATTGTATTTCACAATATGACATCTCTGCCGCGCTGTTCTACAGGAAAATCACCGGGAATGTTCATTTTTATGATTAAAATTATCCACAAGAGTATCATCAAAATCCTATCAATCCCGTTAAATAGATCATGTCAACGATTGTTCGTGGTTGGCTTCTCTGTGTGTGATATATCAATTGTTGTACACTGTTATGTACTTTCATCGACCTATGTTCGTTTTGTTTTCTTGTGGAAGTTATATGCAAATAATCAAAATGCAAACGACCGGGATATTTCATATTTCATAAATAGTGTTTTATTTTATCTCCCCATCATTCACAGTCTTCGTTTCTTAAGCAAGACTACACATTTTCTAGCGATGGCAGTTGAACTACATTATTAGTGTTTTTCACACAAGTCAAGATTCTTTCATTCGTGTGTAGTATGCTGGGAGAAACCTAAGTGTCAGAACTCTAAAACTAGAAAAAAAATTTAGATATTAAAAATTTCAATCCAGAATAAACAACAAATTTAGTGAATTAGGATAAGTTCTTATGTTCAAAGGGTCATAACTCAGAGGAATATTAGCATACAAACTTAGATTAACGTCTTGCATATATCTTATCTTTGTTGATACTTTGCAAGTTTGTAAAATAATAGTGCTTCATAGTTTTGGAGAATAAGTACAGACAAGATGTAGGACAGAAGGAAGTATGAAAACTCGAATTTAATATCCCCCGCTTTCTTCGAAAGGCGTGTTCTATACTTTTCAGCTGTGCACAAATGAAAGTATGTATAGCGTTTTACATGCTTTAACCTTTGCAACTAAACGATTTCACGTTGTCACTGTACAGATATTCTATGCATATTTACTTTTACGACAATATGATTCCTAGTAATGTTAAATTGTATACGTGGTCATTTTCCACATATTTTGTCTCATCATACATCATCATAGCTTATGATACATTTACACGTTGATTTGAACCAAACTAAAATACTTTGCCATGTACCATCTTCATTGAAGGAAATACCCATGGTGCTTCCTGTAACGTGGTTGAAAATTAATGTTGCCAATAATGTAGTATAAATGTTAGACCGTAATGACTCTGAAAATTGTCGGATCAATATTGGGCACGGACGGACGGAAATGACTTAATTATCGGTAATTTCATAGATATGACACTTGGGAATATCTGTACATCTTGATAAATGATTACAATACCAACCGTAACAGCATGACCCCAGAAATCACTAACTACAATCATTACATATAGTTCATGCCCTATGTAAGTGCTTATAAGTGAGCCAACCGTGTTAAATGGTTTGTTGGTCGTATACGATACACGAACAGTGTCAATACAACAGGCACGTTTCCTTATCAACTCCAAAGTTCACCTTTTGGAAAAAGTTAGCAATGATGTCTTGTTTCATCGTCTTACAACTTAAGGGATTAATAGGTTGTTTTTTATTTCTGTTTTAGTATATATTTATATTTTTATTTGCTTTCTCTTACTATATATGTGCCACAAACTCAGATGTTTATCAAATATTTTGAATACACACATTAGTTGCAATTACATACTGTGTATTATACCAGTTTTAATTTAACAGTACTAGACGGTCGTTTCGGGTTACAATTTCTCATCAGTAGTCACAGTGTATGAACGGAACTGTACGCAAAAAGGTAGCTACTGTTCGTCGAAGCGAGAAGAAGGTGTATCGGGAGACACGAGGTTGTTGATAATCTATCTTTCTAGCTCAATTTTAATGGACTTAGTTTATCCCTTTTATTTAATCCATCTTCACTATATAAAGCTTTAGTGGTAGCCATATGCTCTCAGAAAAGTGTCAACTTATATAATAAATATGATGATGAACATCATCAAACGTCGAGCCGTGGGCTTCTCACTTCTAGTTAAATGATGTAAAATGCGTATTATTTCACATTGTATGTTCCATTATCAGTACCTATATGTAGTAAAATATTCTTAGATTCCCTAACTCATGTACAGAATGTTACAAAACTCGTATTTACACCGAAAAAGCAAGTTTTCCTTCCGTGGTCGAAAGTTAGAACTGTACCGGTAGTTTTCAACATCTGTATTGTTTCTGTATCGGTAGCTACTTTTCTCTTCCACGCCATCCATGCGAGTTAGATGGAATTTTCAGTTTGATACTAGAAATGTTTGTTATGCAATTATAAATTATAAATCATGTTTTTCTATTGAAGCAAAATATGCTATGGACAATATTAAAGACCAATAGCCACTTAATTATAGTACATTTTGCAATTGCATTAAAATATATCGTATACTGTAGCATGTTTTTGGCAATTTATTACTTAAATTTCCATATTGCAAAAACTGAGGGAGTGATAGTTATAATATAGAAATATTATTAAACGTAAGCTACTATTCGCGACGAGAACAAGATTATTACCATCTGAGAATTAATCTATGTGCGCGAGATTTGCTAGTGTGTTTACTATCAGTCATTAACAAGGAATTTAGCTGTATGGTCATTGCAAGGATTAAGACAGGAGTGGACAAGAGACTCAGGAAGGAACATGCAGGATTTAGACCAGGGAGAGTAACAGCAGAGCATCCTGAGAAAAATACTGGAACAAGCAAATGAATTCAGAACTCCAATATACACATACTTTGTGGACTTTGAAAAGGCATTCTACTCGGTGCACAGGAAGAGCCTTTGGACGATAACGAAGAGCTATGGATTCCAACCAAAATCACTAATGCTATAAGAGGGATGTATGAGTGATTCGAATGTGCTGTCATTGAAGAAAATGAAACATCAGAGTGGTTCGCTATTAAAAGTGGTGTAAAACAGGGATGTGTAATGTCAGTGTTTCTTTCTAATAGTTATAGATTGGATGATAAAGAAAACAACAAATAGAGTGAGAAGAGAAATAAGAAGTGACTTTACGACATTATTGTTAGGTTTTGGGTTTGCGGAAGATATAGCACTTTTATCCTCCAAATTCTAAGACCTGAATGATAAGACTAGGAAAATGACTGAAGAGGCATCAAGGATAGGGCTTAAATTAAATTCAAAGAAATAGACTTAGAATGATTTGGAACACCAAAAACATTGGAAAAAATACAAAGATGCACCTATTTAAGATCTTAGTAGGACCAGTATTGTTTTATGAAAGTAAAACGTGGAAAAGAACGAAGAAAGATGAACACCTCTTACAAACGGCTTCCAAACATATTCCCTCAGAAGGATACTAAGAATAAGATGGCAACAGAAAATACCAAATGAAAAAAAATTGAAAACAGCTAGACTTAACAACATGAGCTATGAGATCAGGAGAAGAAAGTGGAACTGATTCGGACACATACTAAGGAAAGAGGGAATAAATGACAACACTAGGGTGGCAGCCAGAGGGAAAAAGGGAAGACCTAAGTCCACATGGAGGAGAACAACGAAAAAGGAAAGAAACGCTGTTGGATGGAGTAGATGGCCAAAGCAACAACGAAGGACAGACAAAAATGGAAGGATAGCGTTGAGGCCTTATGCTCCTTCTGGCGCAGAGAACATCAAGTTAAGTTTATGGTTTTCATTGTACTAGCACACACTCAGGGCGACTTTAAGGTGCGAGTAGTTTTAAACTTAAGTTCAAGCTCAATGTCGTAAAAAATAAAAATGTATGAAGACTATTTGCAGTAACAACAATGGTAAGAAACCATCTGTGTAAATGAAAGTATTTTATTTTACCACAATCTTTTTTGGCCAAAGCAATATCACAAGTTTAATTTGGTTAACACAAAGGTTATGTTTAAAAGGCAGTGGTGGCTGCATTACCATAATACTTATACAACTAATTAGATAAAATCATATGGTAGCATAATAAGCATAAAAGTACTAAAAATCTCTGACTGGAAAAAGAGAAATTTCCCCCAGTATTCCAGAGAGACTGAAGTTAAAGTATCACAATAAAAACTACCGGTACAGTGTTTCTGTTACTAGAAACTCACTACCGGTACAGACAAAATATAAACTACCGGTACAGTAACATCTTGTCAGTCATGTCGTTTGAATCAATATTTTGAATGTTTCTGTGCCAAAGTAGATTTTGTAACTATATTGACTGATTGAAAAAAGGTTTGTTTTCATCATGTATTTTAAAATTCTCGGATATTTTTTATCAAATGAGCATAAATCTACATTTTAGATAGGTCCAGCGTTGCTCAAATACGTGCTCATGACTGTTCTTAATGGAATATTTAATTTATTTGAGATTCTAAAACATACAAATACGCCCAAGAAGAAGATAGAGAACAACTGCTTATTTACTGTATTTAATTTCGAGTTGCTATTTACGCAACAAGAAAATAAGAAACAATTTACTCGTTGACTTCATTGTCTCTCGCTTCGCCGAACAGTAGCTACCTTTTTGCGTACAGTTCCGTTCACACACTGTGGTAGTGCTTGGGCCAAAATTGTGAATGAAGATGTTGAAAAAAACTCAAAGAACCAAAATATCATTTAATAAACAATCCTGTTTTATAAGGTGTATATATTTTAGTAAAGGCTAGAAAAACAAAGGACGTGCTACAATAAAACCAACTAAACTAGAACTGTCTCTTGAGAGTCCAATACCCACAATACCACTAAGATTATACTTTGTGACCTTGTCCCATGCTGGTATACATTTGCTCCAAGTATCAATAGATGTGACAGTTATCGAGTGAACACGATTTTGCACGAATAGACAAACGTGTAGAAAAAATTAATTTCATTAATTAAATCTTAATTTAATTAATTAGATTAATTCAATTTTTTAATAAGTATAATGAACCGACATGGTGAATATTGTATATATATATATATATATATATATATATATATATATATATATATATATATATATATATATATTATATATATATTCTTCAAACTACGTTTGTGGGCGGTATGATGAATACATGTTGAAAATATTTGCTATAAAACGGCTTACCTTGGATGTAAAGCGGACTTAATATATTCCGAGTGCGGAAAATAATAAGATAATTCTATTTATTTTTCACTTGAAAATACAACTTAAAACAAATGCTCTTGTATTTTCTTTACAATAATAAAAAGTTAAATTTACAAACTTCAATCTTTTTGTCATGAATAATGTCTTTCGCGTCTGTTATCTCCTGAAAAAACTGGAAACGTTTTATAAAATCAAATTATATTTCTTAAATATGAGTTAAAACGGCGGGAAATATCAAGTTAATTTGTATTAGAACACATTCCGTTTTACAACCAATTAGCAAAACACTCAGTCTGATAGTTACAATATGCTTCATCACTTTGAAGGTATATGTTGATGACTTTTTAATTTTCTAATTGACGCCATATGGTAAAGGTTATTCAGTTGGTACAACTACATTGTTCTCTGTCAGTTCCTTTAATATCTGTGCCATTTTGCCAATAATTATTTCGATTGTTTTCATCTGATGTAGTTATTTTGAGTTCAATTTTTTATCATTTCTGTAAATGATGACAAAATGTTTTCGCACAAAAGTGTGATACAAGTACTATAAAAGGTTGCATCACGAATGTTTATCAGGGCTAACATATTACTCGATACCTTATGTATGTAAAGTTGTTGATGTTAATAATTTTCATTTTGGAAAAAAATGATGAGAACTTTTAATGGATACACAATGAAAACATAATTATTATAAAAATGAAATGTGTTATTGAATACATAATTGATACACGATTGCCATGCTAACTAAAGATATATATTTGGTTCCTGATGGTGTCCTGACCTTGCCGGATATTAATGACGTTCTGCGTAGCACCAGCTTGTCGGAATTTACATTCCTCAGTACTGCTCCTAAAATATAAAAAATATAATTGTAATGTGCAGATTTTTTTATATTTTAATAAAAAAATTATTCACAATTCTGCACATAATGCAGACAAACTCGCTATTTTTAATAATTAGTATAAAAACACAGTATAACTCTAACACCACCTTTATCTTTTTAACAAAGTACCCAAATCCCCTCATCACAAATGTTTATATGTTTCGTCAATTAATTACTCAATTTTGTTGATTATGTGAGTTCCGGGTTTTTCCCATGACACGTGTTACATCAACCTCAGATTCATATCTGTCTAAATCTGAAGTGCATAATCCGCGATTAATGAGTTCAAAATCACAAATGTTGTATAATCTAAAGTAATTTAGGTACACATGAACTCAATCACCTCGTCTGTAGATGCAATCACTGTCAGACAGACCGTTATTCTACCAGACACTCTAACTATCCCTGATTTTTCTTAGCTTTTTTCAGAAATCGCATTTGAAGGCGTTTTGTATTAAAATTTATTTATTTATTTATTTAAAAGCAAAAAACTTCAAACCATCCCACATGACTGGCAACTAAGAGAATGTTTGTTTCCACTTTTTTCTTTAAATCATGCAATTACATTTATTTGATTTGCAAAGGTGATAGAAGGTTGCCAGTTTTCATTCAAGATAAGGAATACTTGTCGCGGGGATTAATGGTTGCTGGATGGCCTTGTAAATTTTGAATTATTCGTGATTTTAACTGTGAAGCAATCGCTTCTTTTTAAAATCTAAGCTAAACAGGAGGTTCTTACCCTTTCACTTCACCCGGTCTCACTGCCGCGTCTGGTGGAATTCCACGTTTCAAACCTAACTTGTCAGTTCTAAAGTTTTTACTTTGCTTCTGGATTGTGATTCGGACATGGATTAGTATGTTTGTTTTTGATAATACCTTGGACACAAGTGAAAACAACGCGGTGCAAGCTTTGATGTATAGTATGACAAATATGTTTTTGATCTTAATTTTACTTTATTTTCAATTTCCTTTTTCTTTCCAATATGAAATAAAAATTACGTTTGGCGCGTCGCATAGCGTTTCTCGTTGAGGAGAGTATTCTTTGATTCTTACTGGCAATTTGACATGGCGATGTATGGTACATGTTTTTGTAACATCCCTTAATTTGCAAAAATGGAATAATTGAAATTGACTAACTAATTGAAAACTTTATCTCGATTTTTATAAAATTGCGCCAACAGAATGATGTAACAACTCCGACAAAGTGCGCTTATATCTCATAAATGTTTTTGATACAATATAGATCTGTCAAATCTGATATCTGGTGTAAGGAGTGAATTATGTAAATTCCGCCTGATTCATTGCCACAGTTGTTAAAATATAATTCATGATAACGTCAATTAGTTAAGTAAAATTTCTTATATCTCATTTATTTATATAAACTGTTTACAAAAAAACAAATTAACATTATTATTTACACAAGTCTGTTATGTTATTTTGACCAGCAGAACACACAAGTAGTTCTAAATGGTAGTAGGCGGTATGAACCACAAACTCAAACTAGGCCCTTGATTTGTCAAGAAGTAGGCAGTTGAAGTAAATGTTAGAAAGTTGTATGAATCCAATTCTTTAAACTTAAACGCTGAAAATATACTCTCTCGTTTCTTCTGTACCCTAGAAAGTTAGTGCCGCGTAAGACCCACACATACTAATCCATGTTCGAATCACAATCTAGAAGCAAAATAAAAACTTTGGAATTGACAATTTAGGTTAGACACGTAAACTTGCACCAGGGAAGTTAGGCCAGATGCTCCGAAAACTATTAACTATTATCTATTAAAATTTTGTGATAATACAATATTATATTTTCGAATTTTACTTGTGGGAGTCGTCGTTTCATTTATTACATACCTAAACACTGTGACAGCTCTTCCTTATATAGTGCTTTAAAAGAAAAATTGGGGTATTTATTCATTTTTAACTTTTCATGATGTAAAGAGCGTTAGGTGTTGATTTACCGATAAGTAGTTTACCACCGCTCACAACTCTGTTTGCTGATCCTTCATATAAAGATAGTTAGTTTCAAATATAATTATGCATGTACAATTTGACTTTCTTTCTTTCATCTTTACTGTATTACGATTAATTTTACCTTTGTTTCAAAAAGTTTGATCAGTCAGTCTTTTTCTGTTATTTTTGTATGAAAGAATTGGCGTCATGTTATTATCGGTGACTCATACTCATGTTTTTATTTCTAATGATTATTGGTTCAATTGGAACGGTTGTAAAAATATTGAATTCGTTAGTTTATTGTTGGAACAATTCTATGAATTAAATTAAAAAAAACATGTTTCTTTTTGTTATGGAAGTGTCATATGCTAAATTCATTATCATGTGATAATTTTGAAAGTATTATTTAATAATAATTTAAAAGTAGCACATGACAGGTGAATGAAAGAACTGGACATTTTCAAGACGCAACATAATTTGCTACGTTGGACAGTGTCCATTTCTTTTGTTTGTTAAAAACAAAAACTCCTATATTACTGAAGTGCGTTATCTGCGGCTGTCGCTAATGTCTAGTACATTTTGATTGAGTATTCTATTTTATTTTCAGGTTTTGTCCGAGTGTATTTTTCTACCTAGGGAGTGTAGTACCATCTATATGGTTTTTAGAACTCCATCAGATAAATGAAGGTCTTGCAGCAGAAGGACATATAAATGTAACGGTGAAAGAAGAACTACGTGTTAAGATAGAGGGATTTGGTGTTAGTACTGAACTATCTATAGCATATTTAACGTGATAACTTTAAATTCTCTATTGTCAACTTTCTTTTTCAAAGCAGCAATATACCTTCTTCCACTCATGGTGTACTTGTTTCACTCTATGGTTTGTTCCTATTAAGAGAACTTTATACAGAGAAGCAAGCTACTTACAAATAAATTGTTAAATCAAGGGTATTTTTGCAAGCCTAAGCTTTTTGATGCCCTCAGACAGTTTTATAGCCGTCATCACAATATTGTCGATAAGTATGATGTCTTTGTATCCGAAATTATCCTATATATATTTGAAATCAAATAGTTTCATTCTCAATTTTTTATTTTACGCATAGTATGTTTAACTAGCTAGACAAGAGGCTTTAGCCGGCACTACTTACCTTAAGAAAGTGATTGCTATAAACACTTTATATAAAATATTTAGCAAAATCCCTTAATCTGCAATATAGTTCTACATACAAAACCAATTTAGTTTTCTTGTCAAAGAAAAACAACTCTTAGTACAAAATCGCATTTGACGTTTAGTTAATGTTGTTCCATTCATTCTCAAAATTAATTTCACATGTAGTGAATATAGTTAGCGAGACAGGAGGGTTTACCTATTTGGGAGCAACAAATCTCACTTGAAGTGTTAAAGCTTTCAAAGTTTCTTGCTTTTGGGATCGACATAGCTGTGTTTGATATTAATAGTTGATGGTTTTTTCTTGTTTTCAGCTGGTATCACTTCCACTTGCTTTAACTCCAGACCTTTGGTTACGTGTTATAGAACAATTTCTGTTACTAATGCTTATAATTGGAAGGTGGTTGTTACCAAAGGGAGCCTTGTCACATGATCAGCTATCCCAGCTATTATTGGTTTATGTAGGGACAGCAGCAGATATAGTGGAATTTTATGAATCATTTAACGAAGAAGGAGTACGTAGTAAAAAAACTGTATTTCACTTTTAAATCAAACTAAGCATTAGTAGTAACGCATATTAATTACATATTATACCAGTTTTAATATTACAACACTAGACGGCCGTTTCGGAATACAATTCCTCTTCAGTAGTGCTTAAACCAATATTATGAAACCATAATTGTTTTCAAGATGTTAAAAAGCTACCCAAATGACCAATATATATTTTACCAAATTTAGCTGGGGGAAATACTTTGCACGAGGGAGTATACCTTAGAGTTTGAGGAATTTCAAATTTTAACTTACAGGAAATTTAGACAAAAGCATATTTCTGACAATAATTATTGCCTACTGTGTTCATGATATCCTTTATCCTTGGGGCACTAGCCACCAGCAGAGATACCGGCTCAGTGGTTTAAATTACATATTATACCAGTTTTAATTTTACAGCACTAGACGGCCGTTAATTAATAAATATCTTTTTTGAATATAAAATTAATATCAATCTTCCTTCAAATCTCATTACAAAATTAGTACCCATTTCCCTGTTTACTTAGGTTGTATGTATTGCTACTACATGCTGTCTTCCCTTTTGCAGGCAGGAAAGTATTTTTCATTTTTGATCTATCAATTATCTTCAAAAACCATATTGACGACACGATGTTTTCGAGCATCCGGTTTTGCTTCCCCTGTTGAAAGTCAATGTTCAACTAAATTTGCCAGTTTTGAGGGTTTATGGACATGGATTTATATGTTTATTATTAATTTATATTTATTACTGTGGAGTTTCATATAAACGTCGTAAAATGACGAAATATATTTGTCTTGTGCCACCAATGACAACTATTAATCGTTTTTTCCTTTTCTTTTTCAGGTAAAATCTAATTTATTTTTGTGTTATATCATTCTTGGAATTTGGACATTAAGTTTGCTTCAATTCACATTAGTTTTAACAGCAACGAGAGCAAGGCGAGACCAAGTCGGAGCGCCGGGCGGTGGTGTTGATATTGAGTCAAGTAAAACTTACTGTTGCAATGCAGAAATCTATGGTATCATGACGTCCATCTTGATGCAGGATTGTCCATTCCTAGTTGTCAGACTGTTACTTATTTTTAAATACAAGATTGTCAGCTACACAAACATGTTTTTCACATCCAAAAATTCTTTAGTGATCATTTTGTTATTGTACCGGGTGTGTGTTGTAAATATTGAAAGCAGACGACTGAAGAAGAATATAGACGGAAGTCCACTTGTTCAACGCATGCGCATGATTGAGAAGAAACCGGAACATATAAATAACTTTGTAATGCTTAATTCATCGCATTCACGAAGTGTTCCAAATGTACACAAAATATATGAAAGTCAACCAAAACAATTTTACAACACTTTGCAATCTCCCCATCAAAATAGTGCTTGGGATTCATATAAATAGTTCACTAATTAGTCCAGATTCATTATCCATGTTCAGTTTTGAACCAGCCTTATTTAATCATCGTTACTAGAGAAGGTATGATTAATTATATATCACGGACAATTCGTATGAAGGCCTGGTCGTATTTATATGAAACTACTGAAACTGGCCGCAAGGCAACTTTGAAGCTATGGATGCATTTAGATGCGTACACAGTTGAACTGGTTTATTTTTATGCGGGTATTTAGTTTTCGTATATATTTCAGAGCAATACGTTTTGTCATTTTAAAAAACTACTACACTATGTTAGAGGATCAAGGTAGAATTTGAGTAAAAGTTTGCCTTCATGGACAAAAGTTGTGGAGACCGTTTTTATTACTAGACTTACATGGAGTATTTTGGTTGCTTACCGATGCTAGTTGTTGTAATATGTATAGACTCTGATGTTGCAGGCAACACCAACCGAGTAATAAATTTTTCATGCCATATCAGTTCCATTCACTATTTATGGAACTATTTGCGAGATTCCTCATAACTTATGATTACAAAGTAATGTTGATGTCAAACGTTGTGGAGATTGTTCATTACCATACCGAGGTATCGTGTCCGTAAAAACGGTGATATATTTTATAGCTTAGCTTTGATGCTGTTTTAATATGTATCGACTCTGATGTTGCAGGCAACACCAGCCACGTAATAAATATTTATGTCATATCAATTTCAATTACAAACATTAAATACCTGGAACCATTTACTTGATGTATCATAACTTGGTGTCATAGAGTAATGTTGATGTCGCCTTTGTCGTTGTGATGACTTTAGTAAGAGTTCTGTCCCTTTTAAGTGAGCACAAGCTTTTAGTTATATACCTAGTAACCATAAAACCAGTGATATATCTACGATATCTAAAATAATGCATTTAAATATTTTTTTCGAAATATATTAGGTCTGTATTCAATGTGTTGTTACATGTGGCATTATCACGGAGTGTTCATGGTGTACGTTTGTTTAAATGTTTATAGAACTTGGTGTTAAAGCATATCTTAAATTTGTTGTCATATATCATACAACATTATACCAGTGTTAATTTTACAGCACTAGGCGATCGTTTCGGAACACAATTCCATATCATATCAGCTACAAAGAACCAGCATTTAGTAATTAAGAAACGCTTTCTTCATCACTGAGCAATTCTCTCCATTCAAACCTTGCTTGATTGGAATCAACTGGAGGAAGACGCCATGCGTGCTAAAAGAGTAGAGGGTTTCGAAAACTTCAAAACTGCTATTAACAGCGTTTCTCTTTCCCGTTGCTTTTTTATATCTAGAAATGGATCAATCAAATTATCTATACGGATACAGATCATTTATTTAAAGCTGTAAAATGTTTGAAAAGGTGTTAAATGACTTATTAAGGTCCTATAAAATAACTTCAATCACACACGTGATCATATGTTTTGTTATGTTCCTACAGTCTTTATGAAAGACATCGTCGTCCATGAATAACTATACAAATGTATATTTGCCATCGGTTTATGTTATAATCGTCATGTCAAATTTTATTCATAGAATAAAACAATGAAGTTTTTGCATTGTTTGAGAGTGATATCCGTAACTGAATTATCTAAATGTATGTAACAAAGTAGATTTTTTTATACACTTCTTTAACAAATTTGGGGGAGAAAAATACAAAAATGTTGCGAAAATGCATTAAAACATTTTTAGAGCAGAATAATTTTTAACAATTAAATTTAGTATTATAAATTTATAATAATTGTTGGGTAGCAGTGTATATTGGCAATAAATATTCGTCTCATCTGGTTAGCTTCAACAATTTTTATATCATACTTAGATTTACGCTAGTAATTTTACACATTTGATGTAACAGATTTTCATATTCTATGTTATAATTTGATGCTGATGTTTTAATTTTGATATAAGTTTAAGAATGTCATGCCATTAACATTACCATTATCATTTGTAGGTATCAATATTTCAATAGCTATCTTTTAGGGTTTTTATATCATTTAATGTAATTAAAATGCACATTTAAATCAATACGATGTCTTTTAGAATGAAATAAATGTGAAATCGACAATAAATCTGATTGAAATAATTGGTTTTTTTTTCTCGAATCCTTTGTAGACAGAATACAGTTATATAAAGATGCTGATGGAGCTGTTTTGCCTGCTATTAAAATGTTAAGTTTTTGAGTTTTATCATCAATGTATTGTATTTTCTGTCATTTGAGGTAACTATGTTCAATAACAAGTTGTAATAGGAATCACACTGTTCGCCCATCTAGACATGCTTGTAAATATCGTGTACGTTCCGTATCTTTTTTGTCTATGTTTTTGGAAGTGATCAAATTTGACACATAAGTAAACCATCATAGGCCAATGTGTCGGATACTAAATTTAGATTCATAGATCAATATTCAAGGTCAAATATAAAGACAGAACAGCTCACCAATGTTGGTTACGTAGGTATATGTCTCATAAGATACGGCTCTAGTTCAGATATAAAGACAGAACAGCTCACCAATGTTGGTTACGTAGGTATATGTCTCATAAGATACGGCTCTAGTTCAGATTATTATATCTATGTCTTTTAAGCCATGCAGTTTCTTTAGAACATCTGGGACTAGTGTCACAATCATTGCTTAAACTATCAAATAGTGTCCCAACTATTTGTTTTCAATACTAACCAAGAAGCATTTGCTAGTATTATCTTTTATATAGTATATGAGTATATGTGTGTAAGTTAACTACTCTAGACAGGCAGACTTTTTGAAAGTAAATTAAATACATAAATACCGGAACATGTCAAAATCGCAATTACAAAAAAGTGAGAACTACATGTGCACTTCTACCAGGAAAGGGAGGCCAGGTGCACTAGAAGCTGAACCTTCAGTAACGTGTGATGCACAAAGATATATAATATGTGTAAAGATGGAATAAAAAGTTCCATCGCAAAACATGTACTCTGCAATAACCAATACACACAAAAAATAATAAACGAAATAAGAAATAAGAATCGAGACAAGATAACTACAACTCAAAAAGATCTACAAGCGCCACTGGCGTTGGAAAACCAATGTATGAGTCAAACTAGGTAAGCTAAAAGACTGTAGCTTGATTTTTTTAACCCTTTCAAAGCTAACATAACCAAGAGCATGAAGCCAAATACTAAAATGGGCAAACAAAAGAAGAAATGAGATACATATATTGAGACTCCGTTCGAACGGACATTGGACGTCATGGCAAACATGTTATCTAGTCTGTTTATGGAAATATGAAAGGTCCCAACTATGCTATCAAATGTTTCATAACCGATGTTCATTCTAGAACTCTAAAAAGAACTATTTAGTATAAGTACGTGTATATTATGCAATGTCACGTATATTTATTAAAATATTTTTTCGAATCCTTTAACTCCTATTTGCTTTACAACAAACCAATGGTATCGATATACAAATGCCTATAAAAGTCATACCTGACTGAGTAATGAATCATCAACCTGGTATCTATATAATTAATCACATGTTACATAACATAACATTTAAGTTTCAAAGTATTAAGTATCGAGCAATGTATATATATCAATGTACAATGTATATATATCATGTATTTTATGCAATCTCACGTAGTTAAGTGTGATAGGATGAAAATAAGGTCTGTCATGTGCTGATTTTGAATAGATTATTTTAATAAACATTCTAAAAATTAGCACATGACTGGTCTTAACTGATATACAATACATCATGTTTAAAAGGAAGGTGTAAATATAATATAATATTGGTTGATTGAAGTGTCACAAAAACACAGAAGCAATGGCGATGCTGAGATCTGCAAAGCGTGTAAGTTATACTTACAAATCAAAGTGTGACGGTATTCTTTATGAATCAATACCTCAAAGACTGGAATACTTTTCAGAGACATGTCCCGACAAAGTAGCATGTGTTTTCGTTGATCTAGATGGAAGAAGACTAGAAATAACATACGGAGATTTATATAAGAAATCAGTCAACTTCGGTAAAGGTCTGCAGACGTTGTCAGTGGAGAAAGGTGATACGATTGCTGTCGGATTACACAATGAACCAGAATGGATGATATGTACCTTTGGATGCCAAATGATCGGTGCAGTGCCATTTTACTTTAAATTTAAAAAGCGGGATGGGTCGGATATTGAACAGTTAATGCAGTTAGCGGGAAACTGTAAAGGCATCATTTGTGATCCAGGACCTGAAAACTGTAACATCGAAATACTTAAAAATATCATTAAGTTTAACCCAGGAGGAAATATATCCGGTAAACAAATTCCGTCTTTGGTGTTCCACATATCGACATCCAAAAACAACCAAACATCATTAACTATTGACGACGTCATTCGCTTGGGACAAACCGGAAACTTACGTGACGTCAACGTGTCAACATTAAATCCAGATGACGTAGCAGGCCTGTTATCTTCATCCGGAAGTACTGGAGTTCCAAAGCTTATTCGTCATTCCCATTATTCATTGTTAATGATGGGTTTCCATTGGAAAACGGCATTGGATTTGACATCAGAAGACGTGTTTCTCAACGACAGAACATTTAACTGGATAGGCGGTTATCCTCATGTCATGCTTGTCTGTGGATTAAAACTAGTGACAGTGTGTGATTTTTCAAAATACGGAAGCCTTGAAGAAGTCAATACATGGCTGGGGGAAATTATTGACAGAGAATCTGTTACATCAGCACTGATTCTAGGGTCATGTCTGCAGTATATGGCGTCACATGGTGTCCCAAAATGTAATAGATTACCATTGAGAACTGTGGGGACTGGTGGCCGACCAATAACCGCTAATTCCACACTGGCCTCAGTCGGAAAACTGGCCCACGGTATCATTACTCTATATGGAATAACAGAGGTAGGATTTATCTCTTCAAAACGAATGGAAGTGGGTGCAAAGCAAGAAGATTTTGAAGTTGGGTACCCGCTACCTGGGGTTGAAATAAAGGTTGTGAATGACCTTGACCAAACTGCAAGTCTTGGAACAACAGGAGAGATTTGCGTTAGACATCCTGTTATCTTCCAAGGATATGTTAACCAAGAGGACAAAACCAGAGAAGTTTTTACATCATCTGGATGGTATAAAACAGGAGACATTGGACAAATAAATGAAGATATGTCATTGTTTGTAGCTGGTAGAAAATCCGGATCTGTCATTGTCGGCGGTGTTGTCGTCTCTTTGTCATACGTAGAATCTATCATTAACTCACATCCGTTTGTCTGTGATGTATTCGTGTTTCCAGTCGCGTCCCAAGATAAGGAATATGCCAACGAAATCTGTGCTGCAGTTATTCCAAAGACAGATTGTAAATTAACCAGTGAAGAAGTAAAGAAGTACATTTCTGGCCAATATATCACCTCTAATGTACGTGAATTCCGATTTATACCCAAACATATTTTATTTTTTAATGATTTCCCAAAAACCTTCAATGGTAAAGTGGACCAGAAAGCTTTGATGAGTAAGTTTGAGGACTTGTTACCATAACAACTATAACAACGTCATGGATAAAGAAAGGGACTAGCCTTAGTGCAGCGTTATTATAAAACAATATTGTAATGATATAAGAAATTATATAAAAATAAATCCAAATATTTTCTGGTTTACAAAATTGTACTTTCGGCTATAATTTATATAAGGTTAATTACTCAGGTCATCCTCATGTCAATGGTCAGGCGAGCCTTTACCTCCAGGCAATTATTCAATAACCTACAGCCTGGACATTACATGATGTATGCTCCTTTGTCCAACTGACCTTACAAATCATGATGTTTGGTAAAAGGTAAGGTCATGCTCTTCCCTTCTGTTATCTAACAGAAGAGTATATAAGTTGTCGCAGGTTTCAACACCACACACACACACACACACACACACACACACACACACGCATCATACCTGGACACACACCTGGACATCTACACACAGACACAACACAAGACACCATGAACTACAGAGGACATCAGTTCACAACAAGAATAAATTTAAAGTACTATAAAGAAAAGGACGTTTTTCAATTATTATTACTACATAGCCGTCCAGGGCTTCATCACAGAGTGGTGCCGATATAAGAAATTATATCATTACAATATTAGGAGTTTTATCTTTAAAATACACCACTGTGGTGCGCGGTATCATGGTCAAAATTTTATATTTATGCATATGCAGATGGATTGGTATGATTGCACCGGATTTATTTGACGTCCCATAGTTCCATGTTCCTGTCACACAATTTTGATTACACACGTGGCGGGCGTAGCTAGCTAAACAGGAAGTGCTTACCCTTTCGGAGCACCCGGCCTCGCTTCCCTGGTGGAAGTTTACGTGTCTAACCTAACTTGTCAGCTCTAAAGTTTTTACTTTGCTTCTGGATTTTGATTTGGAAATGGATTAGTGTGTTTGTTTTTGATTACATATTTATGAACATGCACATAGATTGGTATGTTTTTTTTTTTAATTTTTGCTACTGGGTTGGTTTCTCTGATGATGGGTTTTTGCGCGATGATACCATTACCGTATTCGCATCATATTTATATGCATCACACTTTGCTTTTGGGTTGTTGTTGTTAAACATAGTTTGGAATGTTTGTTTTTTATGCTTGCTTAAATATAGTTTATGGTAGCCTAAATTGGTGTATGTACATGCTTAATATTGAAGCATTAGCTTGACTTTAATTTGCATAACCTTAAATGAATTAAGCAGATGCATAAATAAGTCGTCATATGCTTAAATACGTTTATTTTAACCTAAAAGCAAATTGTATGTATGCTTAGTTAAAATATTAATGCATATGCTTAAAAAGACTTTAGGGTATCCTGATATATTAATGAATATGCATAATTGATTTTAGCGGGATATCCTTAAATATAGTTAAGCATTGGCTTAAATATTTAAGGGTTCTCTGAAATCAATTTAGGTAGTCAAACCTGTCTATAAAGGCCATCCAAGGAAACCAGTAAAAGTGGCCTTTTTGGACAGGTGGTCTTTATTTACAGGTTCAAATAATATGAACTATGGCCTTTATTTACAGGTTCAAATAATATGAATTAAGAACAGTTGGGATATATTTTTTGCCTTTATAAGCAGGTGGCCTTTATATGGAGGGGGCTTTTAAGGCAGGTTAGACTGTATAAATTATGCAAAAATATGTAATTTTGACCCTGATACCGCACCATAAACCACCTTTAACACAGGCATGTGCAAAATAAAATCTTACAATTCAGAATATCATTTTTTTCTTCTTTAAATATGTGGTTAGTTTTGTGGGGTGAATCGTTAGTGCTTTCAATTTACTTAGTATTTTATTTTTGTTTAAACAAAGTATTACACACTTTTAATGTTTTAACATGATTGTATCCTTTATTGCGTCAAAAAAAAAAAAAAAAAAAAAAAAAAAAAAAAGAATGTCTCATTTGCTATTTTATACTATATACTGCAAACATTTTATTATTAAACTTAATTTTCCTGTAAATGCCTGTATTTGTGTGTTTGTGTCTGTTGTATTTTCATACAAAAGCTCTTTAGAGCTTATGTTTATTGTTTTATTCATGGATATTGCAAGCCTGGGCTTGTCAAAACATTTTTTATGGTCGTCATCACAGTATTAATGATAAGTATGATGTCTCTGTGTCCAGGACAGTCCTGGATTAATAGAATCTATCACAACTTGTGGTGCCAGATAGAGAAATCTCAACCCGAGTTCTAATATATTTGGTCCAGAACTAGGCTTGCCGAGTTCTGGACCAAATGTATTAGAACGAGGGTTGAGATTTCCTTATCTGGCACAACAAGTAGTGATTGATTGTATTTCTTGCATCAAAAAGTACAATTTTTCAATTTAAAACCAATTTCAACCTTCGATACACCTCTGATTTTGTTGATAAAATTTTGCGGGAAAACAGCGTGTAGGCTATCTTGCACAGGGGGGGGGGGGGGGGGGTACAAGATGGAGATATCTTGCACCTCTCTTTTTATGTATTTTTCTATCTGGGTGCAAGAAATAGTTCTATTTTCCTTTTACTCTCAATTTTGAGACAGGTGTAGCTAGCTAAACTGGAGGTGCTTAATCTTCCTCAGCACCCGGCCTCTCCTGCCTGGTGGGAGGTCACGTGCTTAATTAACCTAGTTTCTTAGTTTCAAAGTTTTTACTTTGTTTTATGTTGTGATTTGGGCATGGATTAATATGTGTGTTTTTAATTTATCAAAAACAAATTACTTATCCTTATCCTTGTCCGAATCCAGAAGCAAAGTAAACACTTTGGAACTGACAAGTCAGGTTAGACACGTGAACTTCCACCAGGGATAGTAAATGAAGATTTGTCGTCATTACAGGAATTTGCAAATTAGGTGTTAAATTACTGTCGATTCTTTGAAAATCTTCTCCAAAGTTACTTTGCCAAATGATTGCAAATTTGACGAGAAGGTCTTAGATGGAATAGATGACCACAGTTTTTATTAATAGCAAAAACGTGATCAATGGTTGAAATGGGGTTACTGACTAAAATATTTGCTCAAATATGATACCAAACACAAAAAAGCGGTCTATGTTCAGATCACAATCCCCAAAGCAAACTAAAAACTTTGAAAGGTAAAACAATAACTGCCAAACCTAAAGGGTCTATGTGTACTAAAGGGATTTACTTTTTTAGTACTTAAATACCCTAAAATTTCTGCAATCCTCGTAGGCATACGTTGTCGTTGTACCAACTGATGAACTTTCAAACATTACTATTCTCTTTGTAAGAGATTCTTCCTAATATGCCTTATTAAGAAGCTTGTTTTAGTATATCTGAGAACCCTGTCTTTACCAGAACTAAGTTTATGTAAGATGAAATTCCGCCAAACCAGTGTGACAGTCTTCACTGGGATTGAGCAATCACGGAAGTTGCGTCACAGGGGGGCTTTGGTTACCACTCCGTTGATATGGTTGACCCAGAAGAGGTCATCCTATATGGTAGCTCCGAGGTATTTACTAGAACTAACTGCTTCAAGTCTGTGCCCAGGAAGCTGATATGATCTATCTATCAGTTTGTTACGAGAAGGTGGTATACCGATGACGGTACATTTGGATGGATGGAACTCCATCTGTTATCATGTTCCTCCCACTTCACGGGTGATGTTAAATCATCTTGAATAAGGTCGGCGTCTTTATGGCATGTGATAGGTCTAAATCTGCAAACAATCTTGCATAGGAATTCTGACAGCTGAATGATAGATAAAATTTTAATAAAAACCAGAAACGGAAGAGGACTAAGAATTGTGCCTTGTGGGACCCCAGATATGACATCTGCTTCACTGGACTTGGCTCCTTTGACGATCACATGCTGTTTTCTGTCTTCTAGGAATGACTGTATCCACCTAAATGTATTACTTCGTACGCCATAATAATTTACATGTAGTGTGTGTAGGAGTCTCACATGAGGGACCTTATCGAATGCATTTATAAAATCTAAGAGGATGACGTCGACTTGTCTGCCCTTGGCGAGGTTCCTGGCTATATATGTACCATGATGATGAGCCTAGTCTCGCAGGATCGGTTTTTACGAAACTGGTTATCTCACCGGATATTGTTGACATCAAAATTGTCCGTGGTGGCACTAAGTACACCAAATTTGTTGACATGGATATGGTCCTATGCTTATTGGACTTGGTCTTTTATCAGGTAAGTTGCTGGGCATTCAAGATTTCAGTTTTACTAGCGGAGTCACTTTTGAGATATCCATCACTGTTCTTAAATGAGGAAAGGTCTGAAGATTACTGTTTCTTGAATTTAACGAAGGTCCAAAGTCACTTTTGATGTATCCATCGCTGTTTTAAGTGGTGCAACGCCTGTAGATTCCTTTTTCCTACTTTTTACGAAGGAGTAGCGGTCTGGGTAGCTCATTGGTAGAGCACCCGCCTATGGTTCGGGAGGTCCCAGGTTCGATCCCCGGTCCGATCCTGTATTTTTTTCTCTTTCCTTTTACATTTGGGGACTTGTCCGACCCTGGGAAGTGGCTGACCAACAGGTTGGTCCCAGGTTGGAACCTGGTGGATTCGATTCAAGGGAGTTGAATCGAAAAAAGGAAGGGAGGAATGTAGCGGTCTGGGTAGCTCAGTGGTAGAGCACCCGTCAATAGTGCGGGAGGTCCCGGGTTTGATCCCCGGTCAGACCCTGCATTTTTTCTTTTTCCTGTTACAAAGGTTTAGAACCGTTTTAGGCCAGGATTGCCTCCGTAGCTACTACTTACCAAGTCAGTCATATTCTCGATTAGCAGCTCTCAATTCATATTCTACTTCCTTGTGAAGACGTTTATACCCGCCTGCCTCTCTTCTTTTTGGTGTGTCTTGCCTTCCGGAGTGCGTTATGTTTCCTCCTAATTGTTCTCTTGATATCTGTGTTCATCCATGGTAAGGAATGGCGCCGGTCCGCTCTGATGATAATTTCAAATGATGGAACATTTTATTGATGGGCTCTTTTATCATCGTCTTAAAGTTTAACTTTTAGCTAAACTTTAATTTGTCAGCTTTCAACGTTAAGCTTGACGCTTAATTAACTTTAATTTGTCAGTTTTCAACGTTAAGCTTGAAGCTTAATTAACTTTAATTTGTCAGTTTTCAACATTAAGCTTGAAGCTTAATTAACTTTAATTTGTCAGTTTTCAACATTAAGCTTGAAGCTTAATTAACTTTAATTTGTCAGTTTTCAACATTAAGCTTGACGCTTAATTAACTTTAATTTGTCAGTTTTCAACGTTAAGCTTGAAGCTTAATTAACTTTAATTTGTCAGTTTTCAACGTTAAGCTTGAAGCTTAATTAACTTTAATTTGTCAGTTTTCAACGTTAAGCTTGAAGCTTAATTAACTTTAATTTGTCAGTTTTCAACGTTAAGCTTGAAGCTTAAATAACTTTAATTTGTCAGTTTTCAACGTTAAGCTTGAAGCTTAATTAACTTTAATTTGTCAGTTTTCAACGTTAAGTTTGAAGCTTAATTAACTTTAATTTGTCAGTTTTCAACGTTAAGCTTGAAGCTTAATTAACTTTAATTTGTCTGTTTTCAACGTTAAGCTTGACGCTTAATTAACTTTAATTTGTCAGTTTTCAACATTAAGCTTGAAGCTTAATTAACTTTAATTTGTCAGTTTTCAACGTTAAGCTTGAAGCTTAATTAACTTTAATTTGTCAGTTTTCAACGTTAAGCTTGAAGCTTAATTAACTTTAATTTGTCAGTTTTCAACGTTAAGCTTGAAGCTTAATTAACTTTAATTTGTCAGTTTTCAACATTAAGCTTGAAGCTTAATTAACTTTAATTTGTCAGTTTTCAACATTAAGCTTGAAGCTTAAGTAACTTTAATTTGTCAGTTTTCAACATTAAGCTTGAAGCTTAATTAACTTTAATTTGTCAGTTTTCAACGTTAAGCTTGAAGCTTAATTAACTTTAATTTGTCAGTTTTCAACGTTAAGCTTGAAGCTTAATTAACTTTAATTTGTCAGTTTTCAACGTTAAGCTTGAAGCTTAATTAACTTTAATTTGTCAGTTTTCAACGTTAAGCTTGAAGCTTAATTAACTTTAACTTGTCAGTTTTCAACGTTAAGCTTGAAGCTTAATTAACTTTAATTTGTCAGTTTTCAACGTTAAGCTTGAAGCTTAATTAACTTTAACTTGTCAGTTTTCAACGTTAAGCTTGAAGCTTAATTAACTTTAATTTGTCAGTTTTCAACGTTAAGCTTGAAGCTTAATTAACTTTAATTTGTCAGTTTTCAACGTTAAGCTTGAAGCTTAATTAACTTTAATTTGTCAGTTTTCAACGTTAAGCTTGAAGCTTAATTAACTTTAACTTGTCAGTTTTCAACATTAAGCTTGAAGCTTTTCAACGTTAAGCTTGAAGCTTAATTAACTTTAACTTGTCAGTTTTCAACGTTAAGCTTGAAGCTTAATTAACTTTAATTTGTCAGTTTTCAACGTTAAGCTTGAAGCTTAATTAACTTTAATTTGTCAGTTTTCAACATTAAGCTTGAAGCTTAATTAACTTTAATTTGTCAGTTTTCAACGTTAAGCTTGAAGCTTAATTAACTTTAATTTGTCAGTTTTCAACATTAAGCTTGAAGCTTAATTAACTTTAATTTGTCAGTTTTCAACGTTAAGCTTGAAGCTTAATTAACTTTAATTTGTCAGTTTTCAACATTAAGCTTGAAGCTTTTCAACGTTAAGCTTGAAGCTTAATTAACTTTAATTTGGCAGTTTTCAACATTAAGCTTGAAGCTTAATTAACTTTAATAGACCCCTTTCACATTCCAATGCGCACGCGCTAAATTTTGCCAAACGCGGTTATCTCCCCTAAAATCGGAACTCTTTTATCAGCTCAGGGGGCAAGTCTACTTTCGCTTTACATAGTAAACAGCATGGACGTTTGATGTTCACTGGTTTAAACATAAATGTGTCACTGATTTGACCATCCATCGACGTAAAGCCAAAGCGAGAAGAACGATTATGTTCACCTGTAAAAGCGGTAGCCATTAAAACTTATATTACTCATTTAATTCCATTCCAGATAGTGTCGTCTGACAGGTTAGGATACCCCTCCCCCGATATTGGTTTAGTTGTGACGGGACAGTAACAGACTAACCACGACGGGGTGAGACTGTCTTTTCCTTTCCCTCGGTATCGACAAGTGGTCATCGACATTTGGTAGAACAGAAAGAAATTATTTGATCCATTGTGAAATAATGAATCACAGAACATAAGACGGGCGATGTTCATTCTAGAAGGCACATTGACCCCCTTATTTTGCAAAATGGCACTATTGTTAAGATCTTAGTAGCCATATTTGATAAAACATAAATGCAAAATATTAATATCATGATGTTTTAGACAAAAGTTTTGAAAATGACCCATTCTGAAAAAATCTAAGATTCAACACTGAAGCTTTCAGTGAAGGAGTCCACTGTCTGAACAGTACTTGTTACAAGTGCCTTCAAAACTAAAACATCATTTAATAATTTTTATTTCATTATATCCATTGTTTTGATTTTTATAACTGGTGTCTTAACATGTTATTATGTGGACCAATGTTAGCCTGTCAAAAGCTATACCATACATATCTGCTCCCACCAAACCAGTCTATTCTGGCCTAGCAGTATCCATGTAGCCTTATTCTAGCTGCTAAGATATATGTTTATCATACTCCACTGCCCAACCAAGATTTACTAAATCTTGTGCTAGCTATAGCCTGACAGTATCTATATAATATAATATTATACTGACATACCAAGAGAAAAACCATGCTTACACTTCTTTGTCAAAATCTACTGAGTTTTACACTTGTAGCTGTACTGTGTACGTACTGACCCGTCAAAGCTATACTGTGTAGCTACTGACCCGTCAAAGCTGTACTGTATACATACTGGCCGGTCAAAGCTAAACTGTAAACAAACTGACCCGTCAAAGCTGTACTGTATACATACTGGCTGGTCAAAGCTAAACTGTAAACATACTGACCTGTCAAGGCTATACTGTCTAAATACTGGCCTGTCAAAGCTATACTGTATACATACTGGCCCGTCAAAGCTATACTGTATATAATAGCCCGTCAAAGCTAAACTGTAAACATACCGACCCGTCAAAGCTATACTGTATACATACTTGCCGGTCAAAGCTAAACTGTAAACATACTGACCCGTCAAAGGTATACTGTATACATACTGGCCGGTCAAAGCTAAACTGTAAACATAATGACCCGTCAAGGCTGTACTGTATACATAATGGCTGGTCAAAGCTATACGGTAAACATACTGGCCCGTCAAAGCTATGCTGTATACATACTAGCCCGTCAAAGCTAAACTGTAAACATACTAGCCCGTCAAAGCTATAATGTATACATACTGGCCTGTCAAAGCTATACTGTATACATACTGGCCTGTCAAAGCTATACTGTATACATACTGGCCGGTCAAAGCTAAACTGTAAACAAACTAACCCGTCAAAGCTGTACTGTATACATACTGGCTGGTCAAAGCTAAACTGTAAACATACTGACCTGTCAAGGCTATACTGTCTAAATACTGGCCTGTCAAAGCTATACTATATACATACTGGCCCGTCAAAGCTATACTGCATCTAAGATGTATGCATGCTTGCACTGCCCTTACAAAGATTATTCCATACATGTACTGGCAGTCAGGCTCCATATATGCTTCTTAGTATTTATGTAAGCTTATATTGGCTAGTCAGTAATGTATCTATTTACCAGTGGATTGTGAAAACCAACTCTTCATGGTATTTATATACAATATTTGTGTGAAATACATATAGTGGCATTTTGTATCAAATTACAACTAGAGAAGCTTCTTTGGTAGAGTATTCTTTTGTGTTTGAATACAAGACCTAAGAAATGGAAGTGGTTACTATTGCATCTAGATATGAAAATTCTGCTGGTTCCAGTCATTCCTTATTTGAGATTTTCCTCAACTTGAATTTAGCAAATTTGAAAGCTTAATATTTTATTTAGTATTCAAGAAATCCATAAATTTAAGTTGTCATTAAGAAGATCATTCTTAAGTTTTTTACATTTATATTCCAATTTTGTTGAAACTTTATTTGTATAAAATTATTGTCAAAAGTTGTCAGATTTCAATTAAGGAAAATCTTATAAGTTGAGAAATGATTGTAAAACTGGAATCAAATATGTAAATCCAACACTATACTTTTAAAGAATTCCCACTTAAATTAAAATTAAATGACAATCATGTCCTTTTAAATTCAGTTGGGATTTACTAGTTTCAGTGATTTGACTGATTATAAATTTGTTGATTTTGGAAGCAGAAAATGTCAATTTAGAATTATTTATGAAAGCTCTTTTCTGTGTACCTTTGTGTTTGGCATAACTGAGGTGTTGAATTTGTTAATAAAACAAACTTTTAGTGAATATAGATGGGGATTTTCAGCGGTTTCAATAGAAGCCAGCAACCAGCAAAACCTGTCGTCTACTTTGGTATTTCTATACTTTGTCTGGTGCCTACTTTCATTCATCAGTATTACATTTATATAGAGTTACAACTGAATTTGCTGTCTACTCCAGAAAACTTGTCGGCTACTTTAAACTCTGTTGAAAGGGCTGGATTTTAGATTTAGATACAACCCTTTTGTAATGTAACACTACTGATTTTGAAACCCAATCTTCTTGATTTTCAGCTTGGTTCTTGCTATTTTGCACATTTTGTTGTACATACAATTTGAACAGTTGAGCTGCATTGAAAAACATAAAACCAAATTTGCATTTAATTTTCTGCCAATGATAATGCCTCATTCAGAAATGAGTGACCAAGGAAGACTGATTGGTGTGGTGTATACTGTTATTTTATATTCAAACTGATTGCCACTTTGTCTTTGTGCCATATAGGCTTATTCTTTATAATAGATTGGTTATCTCCATACAACTGGTAAAATGGTTTGGTTATCTCCATACAACTGGTAAGATGGCTTTATTCAGTCATAAATAATTAAAATACAATACTTGAATACAGAGAATGCAAATCTAGACTCCTCTTTGCACCAATATATTGTATATATGCAGGTGGATAAATTGAAAATAAAGAAGGCTGTTGCAGTTTTGGAAATTTCAGCTGATAGCTCAGCACTGTCCCAGTGTCTGTATAGGTTCATGTTCTAACCACTGTTTGAAGGTGATCCTTTGATACATGACCAGGCAGTCATTTGGATTTAGCCCACTATTTTAATTTTATTTATTTTTCATTATTTTTTTTTTTTGTGTGGAAAATGTGCTTATTTTAAATATTAATATGTATGGTCTATCAGTTTGTTTTTGTTTTTTTTGCAATAGAATGAAACAAAGTATCATTACATGTACCCAGCCCTAACTCTGTGTACACATGGAGTTCTGGTGAAACTGATGTCACCAATACTCTGAAATTAAAAATTTTAACCTAAATGTTGCTGATTTGGAGTGGAAAAATAAGTTTTGTTTATTTTGTTTAAAAGGAAGGAAGATTCCAAATATCAATTCAACTTTAAAATAAAAAAATCTTATTTTTACTAGATCTACCTAAATCAGAAAAATATAACTTCGTTGTCTCTGCCTAAATCATTCATGATGCAGTATGACCTAACCAAAATTATTCCACTAACAAGATTTAGCGATAGTGTTATGTGACAATTATCATAAAGATACGCCATAAGAACTTTAGTTCGGTTAACGTTCACGTGTGTATAAAGTACAGTCCTGTCGAAAATTTAACACTAAGTTACCGAATATTGGTCCCAAATCTGGCTAATTTCTGTAGTTTCTTACATATATCTGTATATCAGCTGTATATATCTCGACAATTTTGGGCAGCTGCTATGCTTATCTCAACAGGTTTTTCTTTCTAGCGTCGAATCAACTTCGTTAGCTCAGTGTTAAACTTTCGACAGGTCTGTAACGTAGTTCTAATCGCGATTACTAGCTAGGCCTAGTCCCAACCCATCTTTTTTTCGCCAAAACACATGGGCGCCGCCATTGTTGTTATTGTTTTTGTGTGAATCACGTGGTCGAAAATAGTACTTGAAAATACAGACCGATCTAATCCGAGTCGTTTTGCGAGGAAGGGCATTTTTTTAATGTTTGCCTGGCAGCCCATTTTATGCCATTGTGTCACTCGCGCACTTGCCCCCTGGAACAAAATCCCGCGAGGTTTTGTAAATTCGCGCGAGACTTAGTCTAGAAATTTTGCTGTCGTCAGTAGATACAGGGCATGCGCATTTGAATGTGAAAGGGGTCTATTTGTCAGTTTTCAACATTAAGCTTGAAGCTTAATTAACTTTAATTTGTCAGTTTTCAACATTAAGCTTTAACCTTAACTTTAATTTCTCAGTTTTCAACGTTTTCATAGGCATGCGCCGGTATATCTTAAATTAATTAATATTGTCTTATATTTTTAAATACTTATAAAATATATATACATGTGTCCATGTCAAGTTAACGTCCAAAAACCTGCAAATATGTGTAAAACAGAAAATAAATTATTCATTATTTTAGTTAAAGTCATCTATTTAAATCACATTTTAAACTATATAGTGACGGAATAATTCTTTAAAAAAATAAGCTTTACGTGTTTCTGCCCTGGGACCTGGCGTAGTTAAGTTAAATATTTCGCAATCAATCAAAACATGGTTATTTAACTATCTTACAATACAAAAAAAACTGTGCCACAAATATTTTGTTTTACGTCACACCTGACACAGTGTCACACGTCACACCTGAACGACTTAAAACACCCGAGGAAAACAGTCTATTCAGCATGGTATTGCTTATGTGATAAGGGAGATAATTATAACTGCTTTCCGATTTGCTGCCAAGACATTTCAAGTAATGGTGAGTATCAACATACCTTTTATCATAAAAAAGAAGTATTTGATACATTTGTATTTCTTTTGGACATTAAAACAATTTTCAGAGTAACAAGTTTATTGTCGGTAAATGTAAATAAATAAACAAAATAAAGTTCTAAACTTACCTGTATATCACACAACAAACAGTGACAAACATGTCCCGGATACACATCACCTGTACACTACTAACAGTGGCAACTAGTTTATAACAGATCTGGATTAAGATTGGCAGGGACTCAGTAGCCCATTGTGCCTTAAAGTCTGGGTCATTAAGTTTTTACACATTTTAGCTATTTATTAATAAAATTCAGCAACTTGTTTTCTGAAGTGAGCTGTATCCCTTCTCAAAGTAGACCTACTAAATAGTTAAGCTTTTTACCTGAGTTTGCTTACCACAACAGAAAAAAGCTTCAGACAGCATGCCAGTGTATAAAACTAAATCTGAGTGGAAGAAGCACACATGATTTTTTTTCAAACATGTCTTGAGTATTATAATTTTATCTATTTTACTGTTATTGTTACCAATATTCAAAATTTAATATTGTTTTAATACACAGGGATTAAAATAAGCAAAGACATAGTAACCCATGGGTCCTAAAATTAGGTCTTGGCACCCAAAATTTACACATTTTAGCTATATATATTACTATAAAACCCCTTTTTAAAGTGAGGACCACAACTGGAAATATGGTAGTTATTTAAGTTAAACAGGAAGTATTTTAAGTACAATAAAATACACCAAACTTCCTGAAATGTTATATTTATAAACAGATTTTTTAATTTGTTTAAAATTGATTTATGAGGCTGGTTAAACAAATACTAGTCTATTCATTCTTACACGTCTACCAATATCTTCTTCCTTAATCTGGTCACATCAAACGTTTTATATTTACAACAATTTGACTTGCATAATAAACAGTAGATAGGCAGATAGATTAAAACATAAAAAAAACTAGTTGACTCAGGGATGAAGCTTAACTATTTTGAGTTGGTGGCCCACCTCACAAAATAAAAGAAGTTGACACAGTAGTAAAATATTGAGTGGCCCAGTATTATTTTAACATGTTTAAGGAGCCATGGGATACTGTGCCCCTACTAATCTTAATTCTCGTGACTGCATAGGCTTAAACATTACATGTCCATCACTAAGTTAAAGGATCTCTGTCTCCTACTGTATATTTAAATCTGTTCATAATGTCTGGTGTCATTGTGGCATTCTATAAAAAGTCCACTAAATCATGGTAATAACAACATTCTTTTCATTAAAATAATTGTTTGTTGATTGTTATGTTGTTATGATATAAAATTTTATATATTTTATTTTTCCACAGGATACCAAAAACTTCTTTTTCCTCTTTGGCCTGTTGGTCCTTATTTTAAATTTCGATCTTGGAATTGAAGGTGAGACTACATGCTCTCTCTCTCTCTCTCTCTTTCTCTCTCTCATATGCATGTTTACAACTTTTCTATAGTTCTCTTTCTTTGCAAAGATAAATTGATTGAGTACGTCATGATCCACTGTTTTTGAAAACCATTCATTTATATTATAGAGTAGTTACTCCCTCCCTTTGATTTTTTACTTTCTGCGGTGGTCCTTAATGATTAGAATAGAAATATCTGTCTGTATTTTGAAAATAGTCAAGACAAAATAAGATATAACTGTATGATGCATGATAAAAGATATGTGCAGCTGATTATTAACTTCATACTCTGAAAAGGCACTAAAAATGACATAAAGATGCCCAGTGGTAGGGTTAGCTCTGGGCTTTGCCAATGTTGTCAGTTGGGATTTGTTTTGGAATGTTTTGCAACAGAATTTTGCTTCTAGTGATCATTTGTAAGATAAATAATTTTGTGTGAATCAATTTGAAAGATGTGCCACTGATGGTTAACTTCAGTCTTTAAACAGGTGCTGAAAGATGGCAGGGTCATGGTACAGCAGCCAAGTCCTTTATAAAATTATATTAAAGTCTGAAAAAAAATTATTGACTTGTGTAAAATATTATGTTTGACGTTTTGAATTTCTCTTTTGTTACAGCTGCATCTACTAGAAATAAAAGATCATTAATCCAGCTTGCCAATGTGTTGATGTTTGAGACCAGAAAGAATCCTCTTACATTTAGTAATTACGGTTGTTATTGTGGATGGGGAGGTCAAGGAACACCAGTGGATAAGTTAGATGGGTAAGATAAAAAAAATTTGTGACAGTCCATGTACCCGTACTTATTATAACTGCAGTAAACCTCTATTCATTGCTGCTATTTGTTCATTCATATTTAGAAGGGTTTAGAGATTAAGCGAGGGAGACATGTAAATAAAAACACAGAAGAAGCAGGAAGAGATAATTTCAAAAAAATAACTTGAGTCAATTTATTTGAAAATTTAGTACTCTAACATCCAAGTATCAGATGTCATGTGGTATCTTCAAACCTATATCAGTGAAATTTTAAATCAAAAGAAAATATATAATTGAGAAAGAGAAAGAATTTGATTTACTCAAAACTAAACTGAAAAAAGGGACCTGTTTTTTTGAGACAAAATAATTATTTTAAGGACTGTCAATGATATGAAAACTCTGTACCGGTTAAAGAATAAATGTCACTAATAATTCAAATAAGAGGAAAAATGCAATCTTACTTTTAAAAGATAAACATGCACAAGAAAAAAGTGTTGTAATTGCTTATTATATTACAATTACAGATGCTGTATGGCTCATGACTTTTGTTACAATGAAATTCTGAAGAAGAACTGCGTGAGTGCCAAGTATGAAGAATACGTTTATGAAGAGAAAGAGAAAAGTGGTGTGAGAAGAATCAAGTGTGACGGTAATATATACCGCTATTTATATATAGATAATTATATTAATTCATCAATTTGGCATTTTTTATATCAACATTATTATACTGTATAAAAGGAAATATTTGCAGAGAAAATATTCACGATTTTCACAGTGACTCTTGTACTAAGACAAGACTATCTTCTCGGCGAAAAATTCTTAATTCCTGTAGTACACTTTCCCTACAGTCGGAAACTGTAAAAATTTCTTACTGTGAAATAGTTTAGAAGATCAAAACCACAATGGTTTCCTAACACTGATGTTTTTTCTTATACAGTATGTAACAGAATACAGAATATGTTGAGTCTTCCTTGGCCAGTCTTAGAAATTAGCACTGATCCTATGACCTGACCCTAGTAATTTTGACTTGGACCAGTGAAATTTGAATGCTAACAAGCCAAACTGGCTTATAAAAAATCCCAATACAAATTATCATTGAAAAGAAACATTGTTTGTCACTCAAATCTGATATGACTCTGTAAACCAGGCTTTGTTACTGGCTCGAATGGCTTAAGGTAACTTTCAAAACCTAAATTCTTTGACTGCTTGGCTGACAAACCTAGTAGTAATGTAGTTAACATGATAAACAGAGACACTTTAGATCATTACGATTTTCTACAACCATGGTAAAATTAAACCGTAAGATTAGTGAAAGTTTAACTTAATTTGCCAATTTCTAAACTTTTGCTTTGCTTTTTTGGATTGTAATTTGGACATGGACTGGTATGTTGGTTTTTGATTGTGTCAGCTGCAGGGGTTCAAAATTTGCCAGGTCCATGTTTTGGGACCTATTGATATTACATTGGGACCCTTGACATTTAAACTGTAAAAGTCTGATAGACTTGTCATTTTTAGAGTAACACTACTTTTCTATATAATAACATAATAAATTACACACATACCTTTCAATGAAGATATTAAACTTTCCAAATTTTATGTGCTGAAAATAACGGGAGAAGGTCATAAACCTTGCATTGACTACCTGTAAATTTTGTACATGTTTGTATGACCATTTTTCTTAATGATGGTTTATTTTATTTTTTCCTGATTTAGGTGTACCAAATCTGGCAGTACTTAGTAAACAAGCCCGAGATAGACTGACCTGTAAACAGTATTCCTGTTACTGTGATAAAAGACTTGGAGAATGCCTGGCAAGGAATATAATGGACTTTAATATAGACCACTACAGAATGGACCAGAGTGTCTGCAAAGTAGGAAGCAACAAGAATTAGACCTTTATATACACAGAGCAATGAACTTCCATAGAATTAGCCACCATAAAACCTCAATTTTTTTTTTTCAAACCTTTGGGTCAACTGTACAAATCACAAAATAAATACAAACTCATAGGATATTTTTTCTGATATTTTAAAATTAAATCTGTTAAAGGGAGAAAAATATATGGAATCTCTTTCATAAAGTTTATGTTAGGAATTTTTAAACATTTTCACAGTTTTCAATCTAGGATTTTTAAGAAGGAGGCATTTTCAAAACTTCTCCTTTAAAACATCACAACATGCAGGAAATGTTAAATATGGCCCTGTTAGGCCTAAACAAAACAGGGATCCATGGCACCTAGAATGAACACTGAATTTCTACCTTGATATCGATGTAGAATAAATTAGTTCATTGTGATTTGGAAAACACCTTTATTGTATAAATATTTTGGCTTTAATGCTTCCCCTTTATTTGCTTATGTTACAATTTTTATCACTGTATGTCATACTCCTTTCGAGATGACCTATATTTATTTATGTGTTATAAATTGTCATATCAAAACCTTTAACCTTTTGTTAAGCTTTACTATCTTGCATATCACCAATTTGTAATTAATTATAACTACTTATACCAGTGTTGGAAATAAATCAGAAATTTTATTGAGTCCTTGTGAGATCGTAATTAAATTTCAACATTTTTCTTTTGTGGTATATATGAAAGTATTGAAAAAGTAACCAGCTCCTCTGAAAAGTTAAGTCTTGGACTGTTGTATTGGATTTTATTTCCGACATTGACTATACCCGGTATTTTATATTCAGAGCTGTCACTTTTCCTTTTTTGTAATCAGAAATTTCACCGGAAAAATTTTTGCTTAGGATGTTTGGAATGAGACCAATTGTTGGTTCACAATTTATATCTCTTGTATCCAATTTTAGTTTTTTTTGGTTTTGTCTTTTTTTTTTAATTTTATTTTTGATTGGTTTGTTATAATAATGTTTATTTTCATTTTATATTTTTGTTTATTTTTGTAATTTCGAACACCTATGCACATCTGTTGAGGTCTGTTTTACTATGTAGCTTTACTATAAGTATATATACATATGATTTGAGTGCTTTTATATTATTAGATGGTTTGTTACTCTTTAGTTTTTTTTAAATTCATTTCTAAATTATATTAAATTTTGTACTTTATTTTTTTATAAAAAAAGAAAGAAAATGGCACATACAGGATGCTTTTAAAAATTAAATTATGGGATGAAATGTTAAAGTTGTTCTTGGTTTGAACGTTTTTTTTTTCCTTTTTTATTACATAACCTAGTTGATGTTTTTGTTGATCTATATATTTTATTATCACAATTTTATGAATTTATAGTGAATCTCTTGATAAATTTTGTTATCATCACATGGTAAGGGAGGTAATCTGAATTATTTTTTAATACAACTAAGAGTGAATAAAAGCAATAGTGTTTTATGCCCCAAGCAAGAGAATTTCATTTATATTGAACCAGTCAGTTTTGGGTTGGTAGAGGAGATTGGAGGAATACAAAAGCCTCCGGAAGGTAAACTGACAAAGACAAACTTTCTCACATTAGTATCAGCCCTAATATTAAAGTAATATTTTACACCACTCTGCTATTAAGGCTCTTCCCTGAAAAAAAAAACCAAAAAAACCAAAGGATCTGACACGTGTTTCATTAAATATAATTTATATAATTTTTTTTTGTTCAAAAGATTTTGACGTATCGGGAATCTAAACTGTTCCTCTGATTGCTCTTGCTCTTGTTATATGGTAACCATGGTATCTGTAATACATGTTTTATTTAATTAATTTCTAAATGTATTTTGTCAGAATTTATATTCAATTTTAAAATTATAACTTTCTGAAATTATTCTGTCAGAAATTATTTGCCATAATATACATATATATTGCTAAGGGAACTGAGTTTCTTTATTTACTTCTTATAAATGGAGTTGATGGTTAGGCCAAAGGTAACAATTAATAATTTAAGATTTTATATTTGCTGTAATATTTAGGGTTTTGTTAAGTTTTGCTTTTCTTTGTATCAGAGTGCTGTACTATTTTTATCACATATCAGCTTTATATTATTGGCAAACCTAAGATCACTGTCGCATATGGCATACCGGTACATCTGTTATTGTTTTTTCCATATCCTTAAATTCTTAACTTACAAAGTAGTAGTAATGCTTTATGAGTGACAGTGTTACAAATAATTACAAAAACAGTACAATTTGCATTTATCTATCGACCCATAAAATACATGTTGTAGTTGTTTAGATAGAAAAAATATAGGATAGAAATGTTTTATGACGGGTAGGCAGTTCAGCTTTTTCACTGGATTGCCACATAAAACTATGGACAAAGATCTGTTGATGGGGTTCACCCTACCTAAGTTTAAATTTAAAATCAGTAGTAGCTGGATGTAAATGTCCAAAATTTATGAAAATATATTTCTTTTTAAATATTTTTTCGACTTTGCTTAAAAGGTTTCTTTTTAAAATAATATCTCAGGAATTAGTAGCCAATGGTGATTTTGCCTACCAGGTATGGAAACACAGCAATAGTACCACGTACATGGTACCCTTTATGTTTTAGTAGAACTATAATTATTTCTATTATGGAAATGCATTATCAACATTTCCAGTATAAATGGTATGGAATGGCTACAGAATTCTTTTCATTAGCCAGTGAAAATGCTGTTTCAGAACAAACTTAATTTGGTAAGGTGTGGTACCTTGGTGGTTCTTATTTGCTATAATATATTTTAAACCTTGTTTGTTGAAATTTTTGGTTTTATTACTGTAGGGTGATTTGAGAAATTGGGAAAATTTGGTATCCATAAATTTTTAAATGGTATATATGTATTTTATTTTTGGTTATATTGAAATCTTTGGTACACTGCATTTAATGAATTATTTAAGAGTTTGAATTTAACGAATTATTTAATAATTTAAATTTAGATGGGGAGTTTAAATTTATATCAAAACCTAAAATGATCTGATGGTTAGTAAGGCTAAAGTGTGTCATTTCTGTTTAGCATCAGTTTGTTGATGGTTAGTAAGGCTAAAGTGTGTCATTTCTGTTTAGCATCAGTTTGTTGAAACTTCAATTTTTTAAAAATCTGTCTCAATAGAAAAGGTTAAACATTGTTAATTTTTTTCTAATTTTCACTTTACTCAGTTTAACTGAACATTATAAGTTGATCTATTTTGAGTATCCAAATTTTGTTAAATATTATGTAGGTTACCAGTACATATTTTTAATTATATGGCCAGCAAAGCTAACTGTCACACCATTTTATTTTAGTGTCCATTGCTGGCTTGTAGGTTTTTAAAATCTAGATTGACACAGAACAAAACAACAAACACACCTACAGTACCGACCTGTCAAAAATTGAACACCAATAAAACGGGTTAGTTCCGAATTCGAAGCTCATCTGGGTCACTTGTAAGCTTTATCTTTTCTGGCAGCTGCCATCTCTCCCGGGAGCTTCTCAGCCACTAGGTAGTAGGTGTCCATACCTCCACAAGTTAGTAGCCGAGATCAGCTCGATTTCAATGGTGAAGTGTTAAACTTTTGACAGGTCTGTACTACATAGTCTTGCCTATCCAATGTTTTAGTACCCTCTATGTTTTATATCTTCCAAAAATTTCTTATTTTTTAATAAAAAAAACTTTTAAAAGTATTTGTTTCTTTTATTATTTCTTTATATATATTTTCACTGCAGTAGTGATTAAGTGAAATAGGTTACTATGTCCGAGTCACTAAGATTGTTATACTTATATTGAGACTTCACCAGCTATATTTGAAGTTAGTGAATTTTTTGTGTGTTGTCTTTTATGACCTTTTCTAAAGCCCGACTATAATGAAATACACTTGCTTATATGGTGAATACAAAAGCCCATACATGTTAGTACAACATTGACCTCTGATGATAATCACAATGTCCAGTGTGGTCTTATATTACAATCATGTAATTGGGACAGTGTGATTTTATCGGCTATTGGACGTCAGGTTGTTGTTCTCCATGCTTAGTTTGCTTATTTGTTGTTTTTTATCCGTTACCCCACCGTAAGTGATAAGTATACACTGAAATGTAACTCAAAAGTATTAAACCACTACGATAGCTCAATATGGTCAGTGCTCGTTCTATATGTGGGAGGTCATGGGTTCGAACCCAGGTCGAGGTCTGACATAGACTTCAAAATAGGCAGTGACTGTTCTTTCGCCAAACACTGGACATTTAGGAATGAAAGCCCATTTGGAGAGACTTTAACAATATATGCCCCGTGTCAAGACACTCTCCCTGCACTTTGAGCGCACTGAAATTAACAAAATTTCTGCCACTATTGCTATAGATGATGACATCTCGATAAATATTAAGTGAAATATTCTTGACTCGTATCAATCAATCAAAAGTATTTATCTCGACCTGAATCAAATCACTTGTGTGTGTGCATTGTATTTATAAGTAATGATGCTGCTTGTCGTCCATTCGCAAGTCCGTAAAACTTACGCCCGCAACCACAGGCACTTGTTTCTGATATTAAAAAAAACTTTCTATACTTAAACATAAGTATAGAATGTTATTTTTTAAATATCAGAACCAAGTGCCTGTGCCCGCAACTACTCCTAAATTGCTAAAATTATTTTGTCTGTCTGTCTACCGAGGAAACGTATATCCACAACTCATACTAACCTGATAAAAGAATTTTATTCAAACTAAAGCAGAAATGATTAGAAGTTAGTATTGCGTTGCATATTGAAGGATGGTTTCTTTCGGTCTATCTGTCTGTCCGTCCGGCTGTCCTATTTGTTATCACACTACTTCCCCATTCTTTGATATTTGAAATTCCATAGGAATTGGCTACAGTCAGTTTTACACAAAGTAACTTACATAGTGACAGTATCAGTATACTACCAAAAGCAAATCGCGTCAATTTTGGTAGCTAGTTTTCTCACGGATAGTTAATCTTTGCGAACAAAGTTCTCTGCTTATAAAGCAACACATTTCTCTTTGAATATGTTTACTGTTGTAAAATTCCCGTAGTATTTGTTTGTGTTTTATATATGCAATCTAATAATTTCTAGTTGATAATTGAATCCACAAATATTTGGTTTGAATTCCACGTTTATACTTGTATTCGATAGGCTAGCATAGCCAATGTGATGTTTAGTCTTTCAACTGCTCACCTTTTCACCGACAGTTGACATGGTATTGGTTGCAATGCTGATATTAGCTCGTTTCCAGTTTTTCTGTTGTGCCACTTGTATATTTTAAGAGCAACACAAGTTCGTCCACCCTGGAAAGAGTTTGAAACAACCCCCAGCTTACCATCGTGTAAGAAATAATTCCATAACCTTTTAAATGCCACTTTCTTGAGACAATCTTTAATTTCTATATTTAAATTGAAGTCGTGATTTATAATTTAGAGATTTAGTTTTAATTCAGTGGGCTGTATGATTAGATCTTTGCCTCTAATCTGTGACATTCAAGATCAGTTAAAGCTTAGTATGTCGTTTAAATCACGGATTTCTTCTGTGTAAGCGACCAACCGATAAACAGGTTTTAATTAGTTCTTTTATCATTTCTAATTATGCATCAAATATCACGTTACAATTATCATTTGCTCTAAATATCTTCAAAAGGAAACTTTATTAGATATATTCATCATCTATATTCTATAGATCTTCTAAAGAGAATCGACTATTTCAGCCCCGAGGGAGACCAGGGGCGTAGCTGGGTCCGAGATATCATGTAGGCACAGACGTATGATGCACAAAACTCTAATGGGGGAGGGTGCGGGAGGGGTTTTTAAAGGAGGAGGTTCTGGGGATCCTCCCCGGAAATTTTGAAATATTTAATCGAAAAACATGCAATTCGGAATGTTTTTAATGTCTATATTACACATTCTATGGTCTTGGTGCCTCGTCATAGTCTATGGTAAATGCGGTAACTTAGTTTGTTAAGTGCTCGCTTCGTATGTGGAAGGTTGGGGTTCGAATACCGGCCAGGCAGACCAAAGACTTGAAAACTGATAGTCTTCAGCAATTAAAAAATGAAAGTCACGGATCTTTAACAAACCTATGCCCTTGGCATGGTAGGCGTGACACGCTAAAAACACTTACTGCACATTGCCCTACACGTACTAGAAACTTAATTAAATTTAAATAATTCTTAATACATTAAATATCTTTGTCAAAATAATGTGTAAGCACGTGCCTTTTGGCCTTAAGGCAGTTACGCGGTATACTGACTCTGAGGTTGCACCCTAAAGTCTTTCGTGAAAAGTGAAACATTGCTTATGCGACGATAAACAAAATTTCAACAACAAATCTTTTAAAGGTAAACTTTATTATTATTTCAAAAGTAACCAAACATATAACCTTATATGATATTAATTTAGATTAATTACTTAATCTAAAAAGATGTCCTGATAATGAAAAAAATTCTATAAGTAATCCCAGTGGGTTTATACAATGTATTCATACAAAGCATTCTCAAGAGGAAGATCACATACGCCTTTCATCTTAAAATAACGATCATGTCGGAATTATTATTTATGAAGGCATGCAAAGCTTATATTTTTGAATATCTGTTGTTTTGTCCGTTTAATAAACCGTGATTTGATATCCAAAATGAATTTCATTCATTGTTCAAATTCTAAAACTGAAGCCTATTGTCAAATCTCATGGGTGGTATGTTAAAGTACATGTATTTTTTTTTTAATTTGAAAAGTACGCGCGACTTTGAATAGTACGTGTAACTTAAAATAGTACGTGTGGCTTTGGAAAGTACGTGCGACTTTGAATAGTACGTGTGGCTTTGAAAAGTACGTGTGACTTTGAATAGAACGTGTGAATTTGAATAGTACATACCACTTTGAATAGTACATGCGGCTTTGAGTATTACGTGCGACTTTGAAGATTACGTGTGCCGTTGAATAGAACATGTGGGTTTTGAATTGTACGTGTGAATTTGAATAGTACCTGTGACTTTGAATAGTACGTGCGACATTAAATAGTACGTTTGGCTTTGAAAAGTACGTGCGACTTTGAATAGTACATTCTACTTTGAAAAGTGCATGCGACTTTGAAAAGTACATGTGGCTTTTGAATCGAACGTGCGACTTTAAATAGTACGTGCGACTTTGAAAAGTGCGTGTGCCTTTGAATAGAACGTGTGGCTTTTGAATAGTATATGTGGCTTTCAATAGCACGTGCGACGTTAAATAATACGTGCGACTTTGAAAAGTACGCGTGTCTTTTGAATAGTACGTGCGACTTTGAAAAGTACGTGTGGCTTTTGAACAGTACGTGTGACTTACAATAGCACGTGCGACTTTGAATAGTATGTACGACTTTAGATAGTACGTGCGCCTTTAAATAGTGCATGTCGATTTCAATAGCACGTGTGAATTTGAATAGTACGTGTGACTTTGAAAGGTGCATGCGACTTGAAAGCTTTTGAAGTTTTAAAAAATGTATAATGTCAGTTGTCTGATGAATAAAATGGTCTGAATTTGTATCTAATACCACATATACAGAAACTGCATATGTCTTTGAATAGTGCGTGTACTTTGAATAGTACATGTAGATTTCAATCGCACTTGTGACTATATGCGTAACTTTGAAGAGAACGTGTGACTTTGAAGAGTACGCCTGGCTTTGAAGAGTACGTGTGACTTTGAGAGGTACGTGCGACTTGAAAGCTTTTGAAGTTTTTATAATGCATAATGTCAGTTGTGTAATAAGTAGAATGATCTGAATTTGTATCAAAATCCAAAACAAAACCAACATAATTATCCATGTCCAAATAAAAACCCTGAAGAAAAAACTGACAAATAAAGTCATACACGTTAACTTCCACAAGGGAAGTAAGACTGCGTGCTCCGGAAGTGTGAGCAACTACTGTTTAGCTTGCTAGATCTGCCACGTGTGTTATAGAAGTGAAAGGGACATGAAATTATGGGGCGCCAAATATATCCAGGGCAATCCTAGACACAGAAACATCAGCAATTGTCTAATGTAACAAAGACATAATGCTGCAGCTCTCTGTAATAACATTTAACACTATTCTCAACATTGTGGGAAGAGATCTCCAGTTTGAACTGTACCGACAGCTTTTGCTGACCAAGATTTCAAAATAGATTGGTTCCACCCCATGCAGATGGTGATACGTTTGTTGAGAGAATGTTTTTGGTTCTTTTTCGGGACATGATCATGATGGTAGGCATGCTTCTACTTCTTGTACAGATAAACGCTATTTAAATACAAATCATTCTATTAATCCATTAATACTTCAGTTGACTATAAAGTTAGCGGCGTATAGCATTCAATGAAAAGAGGATCGAAATCAAAGCTCCGAGCGGCAAGGGGCGCTTTTTCGCGCATGACGGCAACGAAATGTGTTGACCGGAACTGACGCAAAGTAACATGGAAACAAGACAATCGTATGACGCACATCCACCCAATTCAGCTTGACAACCAATTGCGGCGTCAAGCAAAGCGACACAGCACAGAATTTAGCATAGTTATTGCAACATTGCTACAAGATGCCACATTCGTTATTTAGCGATCAGTGTTTCCCATGGCTTACGAGGGGCCAGTTGGCGGGCATTACAATCGCCCATGTCCGATGGAGCTTTTCCTGGCAAAGGGACCAGCACCAATTTATCAGACTTACTTGAGGTTTGTTTATTATGAAGATCGGCATTTCCTATCCCGGGAAATGTCCGGATTTAAATAGCATTTAATTTGTTAACTAAAACCAAAGTGTACACATCAAAAAGTTTGACTAATTCAATATAACTGTTTTTTGTACTTGTCTGTTGAACACTACATAAATCGAACATAGAAGAGACGGGCTCTGTGATGAAATGTTTTTTGGTTTTTTTTTTTACTTTTGCCCCTACTGTAGGAAAACATGGAGTAAGGACACGTATTTAGATGGCTCAATAATTGTTATGCTTCGCGCCGGACATTTATAAATTATAAGTTGTTTTTCAGTGAGTGTAAATGTTCAAGTGTTATATCCTTTCCGATGCAGAATTCCAAGTTATTTTCCATTGAACATCCAACTATATGAATTGTGTATTATCATTATGTCAATTATTTTCAATAAATTCAAATTATTCGCTCCGTAAGTGGGAGGTCGTGTGTTCGATCCCCGGTTGGGTCTGACCCCAGACTTGAAAGTGGGTAGTGACTTTTCTTTCGCCAAGCACTCGGCATTACAAAATTAAAATGTCACGGTTCTTTCGGATGGGAACTTAAAATAAACGAGGTCCCGTGTCACGGTGGGCTTGGCACGCTAAAGAAGCCTGCTGTATAGTGCCATCAGCGCAACGCACAGGCAAAATTTCTGCACCTTCGCCCATAGCTGTCGACGTCTCGATATAAGTGAAATATTCTTGACTGGGACGTTAAACACCATTACTCAACTCAATTATTGCTATAAATTCACGATGGGGCACAACGTTTCTAGCAAATTGCACGACTTGTATATTCCTTGTTATCTGTGTCATTTTCATGACAATGGGCTTTCAGAAATCGTTTACTTTTATTCATTTGTAGACATGAATCAACTGAAGCACAGATTAGGTATATTGCCAGCAAGACAGTAGAGCAGATAGAAGTAAAACAACATTGTATAGACAACAAAGAATACAACCCAAAACCAAAATCAGACAGTAAATCCGGAGTTATCCGAAGTCTTGGTAAAGGGATCTGGAGACTGAAAAACAGAGTCACGGGTAAAACCAAAGTCAGAAAAATAAAGAATTAATGTTATCCGGAAACAGAAGAACAGAGTCACGGGGAAAAACCGAAGTCAGGAAAATAAAGAATTAATGGGATCCGGAGACTAAAAATAGAGTCACGGGGAAAATCGAAGTCAGAAAAATAAAGAATTAATGCGATCCGGAGACTGAAGAACAGAGTCACGGGGAAAACCGAAGTCAGAAAAATAAAGAATTAATGATAAATAGAGTCACGGGGAAAACCGAAGTTAGAAAAATAAAGAATTGATGAATTCGCTGCATAAAGAAAAATGTTTGCAGCTAAAACAAAATGATATTAATTGCAGAAACGTTTTAATTGTTGTTATTTAATGTAAATTGTCTACCATGTGTGATTATTATTATTGATCAACTTGATTACAATTTTTCAGTTAAAATTTTTATCATTTATTTACAGTTTTAGTTTGACTGTGTAGATCTCATTATTTATTTATTTGGTTTTTTTTTTTTTTTTTTTTTTTTTTTTTTTTTTTTTTTGATGTTGTGTAATGTGACGTTTGTTTCTTGTCATTTATACTTTGAATATTATTTATTTATCGTTTCTAAATTCTTAATTTTTAAAATTTGTTTTTGATCTTGTATATCTTGACAATTTTTTTTTTTTTTTTTTTTTTTGATACTTTATTTTTTTATTTATTTATTTATTGTTAATATGTTTATTTTATTATATTGTACTTGAATTATTTATTTTCAAGATAAAAAAATGAAAATCAAGACTACAAATTCATGACAAGTCAAAACGAGTTGTTGTTTTTTCGTAGCACGCAACCATCATATTCCGCTTCCGATTTCTGAAATCACATTTCCATTTTTAATGCATCTTATCTATCAGTCCGCGTTACTTCGGACTGACAAAGAGAACACCCATTTTACGTGTGACTGCATTATGACGATTAATTCTTTCTCTTTAATTGTTGGTTCGAACCCCGGTCGGATCGCTTACTATGTTGGAGCTCGGGACTAGCCAAGGCTTTAAAAGGTAGAGACTGTTCTTTCGCCAAGCACTCGGTATTTAGAAATGAAAGTCACGGGGTCTTCGAAAGATACCTTAAAAACCGATGCCCCGTATCACGGCAGGCGTGACACACTAAAGAACCCTTACTGTACATTGCACTGATCATGAGCGCACTGCAAAGATATTTTTTGCCACTTCACATATGGTGACGTCTCGATATAATTGAAATATTTTATGGAAAAACGCAATTCTGTAGACTGTATACAAAATAAATTCTTTATCAACAATAATCGGCAACTTGGTAATGGTCACCAGTCACCTTTTAACTGCATTGGTTTTGTAACTTCAGTGTGATATTTTGGGGTATGAGAGACACCAGCGCAACAACAGCAGCAACAACAAAACACATTACAAAAACAAACGAAACTAGAACTGTCTCTTAAGAGTCAAATGCCCCCGCCCCAACATTTAATGTTTTCCTGCGACCTTGAAGTTTCCGATATGACCTTGGTTCGAGGTCACGGCACACCTTTGTACCATTAAGATTATTCATGTGAAGTTTTATGACATTCCTCCAAGGCAGCTATGCGATATGGCCGGACACGATTTTACACGGACGGACGAAAAGACAGACGGACGGACGTATAAACAAACACGGTATTTCCTATGTACCCCCTCAAATCAGTTTGCGCGGGCGGGGGGAGGCCTTATAATTAAAAAAGCAAGACAGATGATTTACAGTCATTAAAATTCCCATTTTGGAAGAGCAGGACTTGACAGGCGACAAACTGCTTTTATCAATGGTGTTGTACAAATACTTCAAGCGGCAAAGCAACTAAAACTAGATGATCATGCTAAACTTGTGAGGAGACGAAAACCTCAAAGTGTTAGGGTAGTCCAGGATCATGGTCTCCAAATTTGGTTTCGAGAAGTTTCGAGAAGCATTCTTCTGTTGTCAAGGTAAGAAGAAAATTTTAATATAAAATATAACATTTTTTTTAAAAAAAGATGTTGGAATAAATCATGCAATATTGTTCTAAATGATGACAGTCATGTAAAACTTTTTATTTCAAACTATTCCATTAATATAAGGCCGCGGTGTCCTAGTGATCCGTCAAATACAAGGTCTCTCACCGCTGTGAGTTCGAGTCACGCTCGTCCCACATGTGGGAAAGTGAATTTTTCTTGCCGTTGGCCTTTACTGATTCACCTGGTATCAGTATAATGGACCGGGGGAGTGGAACGCCTGTCTGCGGCGTACTGACTCTGTGAGCTAGCATGTTAAATTCGTCCTGAGTGCGCGCTAGTACAAGGCAGACCATAAAACAAATTCGCACTTCACATGCATACACAAAATTGTTCATAGATTAATCCATAGAGATTAATAATAATAATTATTTTATTTTTCGAGGGTTGCTTATTTGGACTGAGCCAATCTTACATAAGGCCCTCCAATATGAGTGATTACATACTATTAGTACAAAAATAACATTTCTTTACATGATGTAGTAATTAAAAATAATTAAAATAATAATCACGCAAAATATAAAACATATGCTAAGTATAAAACTATGTACAAGTGTATATATACATTAAACCAAAATGTTAAGATAATATAATATTATCGAATTAATATGTTAATATATTAATAAAATAGATCTCGTCGCGAATAGCTGAAAAATTGCGGATGCAACATTCAACCAATCAACCAACCAACCAACCAACCAATTAACCATTAATACATCGAAACAAGTAACTATAAAGGTAGCGTCATTCAATGAAAAGATGATCGAAATAAAAAGCTCTGAGCGGCGAGGAGCGCTTTTTCGCGCATGACAACGAAATGTGTTGACCGGAAATGACGCAAAGTAGCATTGAAACACGACGACGATGGAATGACGCACATCCTCCCATTGCAGCTTGACAACCAATTGCGGCGGCAAGCAAAGCGACACAACATAGATTTTAACATAGTCATTTTTCCATTGTTACAAGATGCCACATTCGTTATTTAGTGATAAATGTTTCTGGAAGATCTATCCCATGGCTTACGAGGGACCAGTTGGCGGGCATTACAATCGCCCATGTCCGGTGGAGCTTTTCCTGGCAAAGGGACCAGCACCAACTTACCAGACTTACTTGAGGTTCGTTTATTATGAAGATAGACATTTGCCTATCTCGGAAAATATCCAAATTTGTATAGCATTTTTAATTAAAACCGATGTGTACACGCAAAAAAAAAAAAAAAAAAAAAAAAAAAAAAAAAAAAAACTACCTCAATACAACTAAAATTTGAATTTGACTTGTCGGTTAAACACTGAATAAATCGAACATAGAAGAGACGGGACTCGGTGATGAGAGTAATTTTACTTTTGTTTCTAGGAAGATATGAAACAAGTACATGTATTTAGATGGCTCAATAACTGTTATGCTTCGCGCCGGTAGATTTGCGTAATATAATTCATAAATTGTAATTCAGATAGAGTGTAAACGATCAAATAATATACCCTTTCCGAGGCTGAATTCCCAATTATTTTCCCTTTAACAGGACTGACTATATGCATTATGTATTATGTCAAGTTTTGAGTGCTGTTATTTACAATTTCCACTTTCACGATAGGTCACGAAGTTTCAAGCAAAATGCACGAAGTATATAGGTGTCATTTCTATGACAATGGAATTTCAGAATTGGTTTACTTTTATTTATTTGTAGACAAGAATCAACTGAAGCACAGATTGGGTGTATTATAAACAAAACAGTAGAGCAGATAGAAGTTAAAAAACATTGCATAGACAACAAAGAATACAACCCAAAAACAAAATCAGACAGTAAATCCGGAGTTATCCGAAGTCTTGGAAAAGGGATCCGGAGACTGAAGAACAGAGTAACCGGTAAAACCGAAGTCAGAAAAATAAAGAATTAATGGAATCCGCACACAGAAGAACAGAGTCACGGGGAAAACCGAAATCAGGATAATAAAGAATTATTGAAATTTCTGTATGAAAAAAGTTGTATATAGCTAAAGCAAAACCATGATATTAATTGTAAACACTTTCCGATTGTTTTTATACAGTGTAAATTATCTAAAATTTGTGATTATTGCTATTGATCAATTTGATTTTAATTTTCAGTCAAATTTACTTTAAACATTTGTTTATATTTCACTGTTTTCAGTTTGACCGTGTAAATCTTTTAGTTAACTTTGTCTTACTTTTTTAATTTTGTTTTTTGATATTGTGTAATAGGACTTTTGTTTCTTTGTCATATATAATGTATGCTTTTGACTCTTTTTTATTTATTTATTTATTTATTTACTTTTAGTTTATTTATTTATTTATTTTTTTAATTTTTTTATTTATTTAATAAATTTATTTATTTATCGCTGTTTTTTAAATTTGTTTTTCATCTCGTATATCTTGACAATTGTTTGTTTTTAAAACTTTTGTTCATATGTTTATTTCATTATATTGTTTAATTAATTAATTTTTTTTTTAAGATAAAAAAATCAAGAATACAATTTATTGATAAATCAAAACGAGTTGTTGTTTTTTGTAGCACGCATTTTCATTGAACCATCATATTCCGATTTCTGGTTTCTGTACAGCGACGTTTTAATATTTACTACAACAAATGTAATCGAAAATAAAATTTGCATTTTGAAATGCATTTGGCATTTTAGTTCTCAAGTATCAGTCCCGTTATTTTCGAGTATTATATAAGCAAGGAATACACCCGTTTTGCGTGTGACAGCATTAGCACATGGCAGGGCATTTCTCTCTAATTCGGAAAAGACCTTAAAAATCGATGCCTCACTGTCGCGGCAGACATGGCACGTTAAACCTTTCATGCATATTGCCATTAGAGCATTGCAAAGGTTAAACTGTCTGCCACTTCACATCTATAGCTGGTGGCGTCTCGATATAAGTGAAATATTCTTGACAGGGACGTAAAATCCCCCTCTCCTTGTCTTCAAATAGGATAACGACAGTTTATATAAATTCTCACGTACAATTATGTTTGTTACATATTAGAATCTTCTTTTCATGAATTTCTATTTTTTTAATCTTCGGCTTCTTAAGAAGCCGTCTCTAGGGATTAAGCGCTGTTTTCATGCTGTTACTGTAATAACCTTTCATTTCTGTTGTCATGTTTCATTAATATCCGAGGTTCTGGTCTTTTAATCCCAGGAAACCCGATATGCATAATATGGAAAATGGTATTTAAGTGCAGGTTTTAGTGCAAATTATGACAAGAGATAGAAATATGATGCAGTTACAATTTAATATGATTTTGCTACTTGATGAGTAAATTATCCGATTTTTTATAACAACGACTGGTGCTTCGACATTACATGAAATCCTATTTCGAGATCGATTTGAAAATTACTAGAATTTCTTGCAATTTTTTCTAGATCTGTGTCAAGTTGCTGCAATGCTCTTTTACTTCTTATGGAGTTATAATGTATGGATATAACAAATTAACCTGCTTGACTTTTCCTCTCCCTCTTTTCACACTGCAAGAGGGTAAATTTATATCGTCAAAAATCTGGAACAAAATAGAACTCCAAACTGCAACTCATGATGTCACTCGCATATTAAATTGAATATTACTTCAATACCTGAAAGTGTTTAAAATGCCTGTTAAAACGTGTGTTTCGGATTGACGGACGGAATGGAAAATTACAGTCTCCTTCGGTGATGCCGTTATACTTTAAATCTTGAGTTGGTTATATTGTTACCACACTCAATCTTCTTCAGCGGTTAATGCTTTGGCCATGAAGCCCTTTGAGAGCTTTAGAAGAAATCAAACCAAACATTTCAATATTACATAATGTCTAGCATTCTAGTTTGCCCCAGGAACATTGCATATCTTTCACTATGTTAGTTGATATGTTTGAATCGTATTGATTCGATCTTTTGTATAACTGTAAAATGAAAATGGTATGCAGGTATTATGTATATTTCACCATTCTCAGGGGTATAATTATAACAACAACACAACATAACATCTTAAAAGACCATTTTCCACATCAAACAAAAACAAATGCCCTTAACAACAAACAATGCTGTCCTAGAGTTGACAGTACCATTCTTCCTTCTTAAATCATAATAATCAGAATTTTCTATAATATAACATGGACGGAAAGTTGTATGCTTATGGTTAAAGATTCTGAGCATGATTCATGTACCCAGAAACAAATTTCCTATCGTTGCAATTTCATAAAAGCTTATCATTTGCTATTTCATTTCTGATGTTTATCACCATGAAACATTCAATGAACAAACTTGCATTCTAAAATACAAAAATAAATAAACAAATAAAATTTGACGCCTCCTGGCGTATAAATGATTATACCACTGAAAATGGTGATATATACATGTTTTGGTAAAAAGACTCATCAATACAGACATCAAAAGCTTACGCAGCTTTGATACCAAAGTCACAAGTCTCTGTTGCAGTATGTCGTTTTTGTCTCGGTTCTACTCCACTGAACATGAATAACAATTCCCTTGTTATACCATGCAGACCTGTCGAAAGTTTAACACTAACGGATTGGTGTCAAATCGCCTCATCTCTTCTCCTTGTCAGTTGTAATCGACAGCTTTAGGCCGATCGCTTTAGGCACAAGCTATCAATATCCATGACCATTCTGAATCAGATCTTGGACTCCTTTACGTTAGTTCAGTGTTAAACATTGGACAGGTCGGTACTGCATGTGACACCTATAGTGCATTGTCCATTCAGGTGTGTCAACGTCCGAATCTCGTCTCATTTTCGTTAGCTTTATGTTAAACATTCAGTCAGTACTGTATCTGGTCCCTATATCAGTGCAGTATTCACTCAGGTGTGTTACCAAACTATAAATCTGATTAGAAATCCCCTGATATTCTTTTTCTAATTTATATTCTGCTCGCAAGCCTATTGTAAGGGCATATATTGCTTTTAAAAGCACTTATTCTTGCGCAAAATTAAGAACAGAATTTTAATTATAAATATAATTGATTGAAACATTAAATGTATACGATTCATCTAGCGGGGATTTTTTATCATTTTATTTTTGATTATACTTTGAAAACGAAAATAAGTTCAGTGCAGATCTGTCAAAAAGTTTATCACTCAGCTAACAAATTAATGTCGAATTAGCAACTCATCTGTATTATATCCCGGCGGCTCTTCGGCAGCTGTTAATTATCGCAGCCACAGCTATTTGGCTACTAGCTATCGCTTATTTTGTCCACTCGACAGTAGAGCTTCTAAGATTCCTTTTCGACAACCTAGTACAGGTTAAACTTTCGACAGGTCTGTACTGTATATTCACCATTTATTTTCTGATCACAGATAGTGGAATATTTTATCATGTGTTAGTGTATTCACTGAATATCATTCAAGAGTGATACCAATAAACCATCATGTTATACATTGGTGTCACAAAAACAGTAGGTAGTTATTAAAGACAGGCACATTAGGAGAGTCCAAAACCAAAAGAAAACACGGCAAAATTAGCGTATTTCCTTTATTAATGTAATGATATCATTGCTGATCACATACATGTATTGTTAAAGTCTCAACTCAAAGAAAAATGAATAGACGTTATGTCATAAACTAAAAGTATTTCATTTGCACTAATGATCGAAGTTTTTTTTAAACGTTTTAACCAAAATCAATGATATTAAATAAAAGTAATAATAATAATAACAATAACAATAATAATAATAATAATAATAATAATAATAATAATAATAATAATAATAATAATAATTGTAAATAAATGTATTTAAACAAACACATTTATCCTCATCAGATGACACCTGTTAGATGAACATCTCCAATGAAACAGATATTTCTATTAAACATAGTTTTACGGGTGTATATGTGTTTTCGTCATGAGTCCTCCATTGTATTAGTCATTTCTAATAATAATAATAATAATAATAATAAATAATAAAAATAATAATAATAATAATCATAATAATAATAATAATAATAATAATAATAATAATAATAATAGTAATTCATTGAAATAATAAATAATAATAATAATAATAATAATAATAATAATAATAATAATAATAATAATTCATTAAAATAACAAAACAATAATAATAATAATAATAATTCATTAAAATAACAATAACAATAATAATGATAATAATAATAATAATAATTTATATGTGTGATTTCATCATGAGTTTTCCGTGGTGTACGTATTAGTCATTTCTATAGAACAAAGTTGTGTGGATGAATGTGGTACCACCAGTATTGGTAACACTTTGGTGGTAGTCCCTGAGTGTCCACAACAATGACACAGAGACTGCAGTTTGTGTTTGATTTTAGTATGCACAGATGCAGATGCGATAATTATTACGATAATGCTGGACACAAGTTCCTCAACCCTCATTAGAGTTTGTAGTGACCACCATGACCACGGGTCAACAAACCGGACATCACTGTAGACACCAAACACACTAACGGCACTATATATGTGAGTGACACATATCACAAAAGATGTCACTGCCGCCATTAAACTTAATATGGTCAATCTTCTTATAGAGTCTGGTTGGTTATCTGAAAAATGAAATTAAAACAATCAGTATCATATCAGTTATGTATCAAAGCAGACCTTAAATAATATTGTATTAGTATTTTATATTGTGACATTAAATGGAAAATTGTTTAAAAACATAAAAACGAAAATTGTTTAAAAACGTCAATTGTAACATTGTTTAAAAAGTCAGTTGGAACATTGTTTAAAAAGTCAGTTGGAACATTGTTTAAAAAGTCAGTTGGAACATTGTTTAAAAAGTCAGTTGTAACATTGCTTAAAAGTCACTTCGAACATTGTTTAAAAAGTCAGTTCGAACATTGTTTAAAAATCAATTGGAACATTGTTTAAAAAGTCAATTGGAACATTGTTTAAAAATCAGTTGGAACATTGTTTAAAAAGTCAGTTGTAACATTGCTTAAAAGTCAGTTCGAACATTGTTTAAAAAGTCAGTTCGAACATTGTTTAAAAATCAATTGGAACATTGTTTAAAAAGTCAATTGGAACATTGTTTAAAAATCAATTGGAACATTGTTTAAAAAGTCAGTTCGAACATTGTTTAAAAATCAATTGGAACATTGTTTAAAAAGTCAATTGGAACATTGTTTAAAAAGTCAGTTGGAACATTGTTTAAAAAGTCAGTTTGAACATTGTTTAAAAAGTCAGTTGCTTTAAAACAGAAATCGGAAAATTGTTTAACACGTACAATGGAAAATTGTTGAAAACCGTAAAGGAGAAAACGTAAAATAGCGTTGTGTTAAAAACGTAAATTGGAAAACTGATTAAAACGTTCATTGAAAATTATTTCAAAACGTAAAATAGAAAATTATTTAAAAACGAAAACAAAGGAAATTAGTTAACGTAAAATGAAAAAATGTTTAAAAACACAAAATGTAAAATTGCTTATTTACATAATGTATTTTTGGCAATGTTTTGTGACAGTGACATCATCATTATTATTAGTATTAGTACGAGTATTATATGTTCCTTGAAATTTGAAGCTAAAATTTACAACTAAAGAATTTGATCACAAAGCATTATAATATCAAAAACAAACATAACAATTCGTGTCCAAAGCAAAGCTAAAACTGAAAATTAAGTTAACCATGTGAAATTCCACCGGGGAAAGGAGACCCGGTGCTCCGGAAGGAGGTAAACGAGTGAACTTTCACCAGGGAAGTGAGACCTGGTGTCTGGGAGGAGGTTAACAAGTGAACTTCCACCGGGGAAGTGATACTTAGTTCCTGTGGCCATTGTAGTTATCATTTTGAGGCATTCGTTATTTTAAATACGACAAACAGAAAAGAGTCTCTGGACCAGCCTTCAAATCATTGTTTGCTTTCTGGCAAAAGCTTTACTCAGAAAGAATCACCGAATTTACTTACAAATATGTTTTAGAATATAAATATTTAAGGTTTTTACAAAATTCTGTAAATGTTCACACGGATGCTTTTATATGAAACGTTTTTTTTACACGAATCGTTGCACAATCCAATACAATAATAAATCAATCAGACTTGATGGTACAAATGGACAATTTGCTTTCTAGTGAATTAGAGTTTTTATAAGTATATTCATAGTTAAATAGAGTTAGATGTCAAGATTTTGTCTTTGTATATTTGACTGCTTAAAGTACTGCAATCTAAACATGAACATCACGGTTCTATGACATCAAAAACAAACATACTAATCCATGTCCACATACAATCCAAAGGCAAACTAGAACTTCTCTTGAGAGCCAAATACCCCGCCCCCAACATTTAAAGTTTTTCTGCGACCTCTAACTTTTCCGATATAACCTTGGTTCAAGGTCATGACACACCTTTGGGACCATGAAGATTATTCATGTGAAGTTTCATGAGAGTCGTCCAAAGCATTGATGAGATATGGCCCGGACACGGTGATTCCTATATATCTCTCTCAAACTAGTTTACGGGACTATAAACCAACTTTGAAACTTATAAATAAGGTTTATTACTTGAACTTCTATCAGGGACGTGAGGCTAAATGCTACAGAAAGGATAAGCACATCCTATTTAGCTAGCTTCACCTGCCACGTGTGCAATCAAAAACTGAGTGAAATGAATATGCAACTTTGGGACATCAAATATATCCAGGGCAACCAAACTCCTTTCACATAGTCGATATTTTTTGCCATATTTGTGTCGAACAACGTCATAATTTTGTCAACATATGGCCATTTACACGTTTACTGACTTTGTAAAAGTAAACCAAGACATTGGTCTAATTTTAATGTGGCTGGTGCCCCTAGGATATCACGAACTCAGTAGCCAATAATTTCGTATTATTGTCAGAAATATACTATAATTGTCTAAATTTCCTGCAAGTTAAAATTTGAAATTTTTCAAAAACTAAGGTATACTCCCTCATGCAAAGTATTTCCTTAGCTTAATTTGGTAAAATATATTTTGGTCCTTTTGGTAGCTTTTCAACATCTTCAAAAAAATTTTGGTTTCATAATTTTGGTCCAAGCACTACTGATAAGGAATTGTATTCCGAAACGGCCGTCTAGTGCTGTAAAATTAAAACTGGTATAATATGTAATTTAATGTAAAATTTATCACATAACAACCGAGAATTAAAAGCATTCGGCAATATTATATACCTCTGAGTGAGTTCGGGAAAATTGATAAAAGCTGTAAAGATCTATATTGATTTCTCATCAATTAAACAATAAATACACTTCATGTAAAATGTGTCAAGCACCTGTACAAAGAAACTAAGTGTAATTTTACCACTCAAACACAACCCATTACAATTCTTCCGGTTTTTTATTGTGTCATAAATATATTCATATCAGGATTAATTAACCGTGTGTAATTACAGCTGAATTTACTTCTCCTCTTTGTAACTCCGATGCAGGCCTGTCGAAAGTTTACAATAAGCTAAAGAGTTCGTGCCTAATTGGCAGCTCTGCTCGGCCCCTCGTTAGATACATCTTGACAGCTTTTCGGCTTATCTATGGGTAAGAGTTTCTTTTGTAACCCCCACCAATTCAATTTTATGTAAAATTTTTGAAAAATTATTTTTGACAGAATGTACACAATTGCTTGATTCCGTCATTTTTAGTCGAAATTAAAGTTTTATTGGAGGTTCAAATGGAACTCTTTCCTATCTATGACCAGAACTTTTAGCTTCTAACATCAGCTTTTATTGCATCAACTATCCATATCCCAGCGACTCGGCAGAAATCATTAGCTTAGTGTTAAACTTTCGACAGGCATGTACTGTAAATTTACAACATCCATTTTGAGCATAAAGTACACTTTGCAAATGTACAATCTAATCATAAACTAAATCACATCTGACCAAATATCTGCCAGCAAGTGGTTATTATATATAGTTTACAAAGAAGCCCAGTAGCTCTTGTCGATATTGATGTTCGAAAGTTGAACGTTTAAAAGAGGAAGTACTGTGTGTATTAATAGTGATTCTATTTTTATTTTGGAATTAATATCTTTGAGCAATATTTGAAGATTAAAATAACTGCATAATTAACTTTTATTTTAATTATGGTTTCTGATTTGTCAAAAAAGTGTTTATTGTTTCGTAGCGTTTGATGATATAATCTTCCCGATAGTCCATACAATAGAGCCATTTAATAAAATCGTAATACACACGTGTAATATCGTTTTCGCGACCTTGGTAAGGCTCGTTGCATAAAAACACATTCAAGCCGTTTAAAGAATTACATAAACACTAATGTGAGATTCCTATTTATGATTATAAAACAATATTATGAAAACAGAACCATAGCTTGCTAGAAGTTTGCAATCTCCCTTATGCAGTTTGCCTGATTGGTGATGTGCATCTAGCAGTGGCACTTTTGAATGCAGTATTTTATTAAATTCATAAGACGATTTTACGAACAGTCAATTATACAAAGACAAAATCTTACTCTATTCACTTAAGAAGCAAGATGATTATTGGTAGCAGTTATATACCCGAAACAACTTATGTTTTAAAGAGATTTTGGTTTGTTCTAGCTTGTGCAATGTTTCTTACATAAACCCGTTTCGTTTAATTGCATCTTGTGTTGACGCTTGAAGATTTTTTTAATCGTAAGACGTCTTAATTTTAATACAAAATCTAAGTATGAAAATGTGATATTCTAAAATGCAATTGAAAGTACACTCGGAGCTCCTGCTAGTTTGACGCTTTTGACTCTAAACAAACATTGACTTAAAGCTTTAAGGCTGGTCTAGGGTCTCGCAAGATCTTATGTTTATAATGACCAAGTAATTAAAATAAAACACCAATATAACGAACACGTTTACAGCGACTACATCGATAGTACGAAGTCAAACATTGTACCCGACCGCTGCTCTATATATAAGTCTATATATAACAATATAACGAACACGCTTACACTGAATACATCGATAGTACGAAGTCAAACATTGTACCCGACCGCTGCTCTATATATAAGTCTATATATAACAATATAACGAACACGTTAATAACGACTACATCGATAGTACGAAGTCAAACATTGTACCCGACCGCTGCTCTATATATAAGTCTATATATAACAATATAACGAACACGTTAACAACGACTACACATCGATAGTACGAAGTCAAACATTGTACCCGACCGCTGCTCTATATATAAGTCTATATATAACAATATAACGAACACGTTAACAACGACTACATCGATAGTACGAAGTCAAACATTGTACCCGACCGCTGCTCTATATATAAGTCTATATATAACAATATAACGAACACGCTTACACTGAATACATCGATAGTACGAAGTCAAACATTGTACCCGACCGCTGCTCTATATATAAGTCTATATATAACAATATAACGAACACGTTAACAACGACTACATAGTACGAAGTCAAACATTGTACCCGACCGCTGCTCTATATATAAGTCTATATATAACAATATAACGAACACGTTAACAACGACTACATCGATAGTACGAAGTCAAACATTGTACCCGACCGCTGCTCTATATATAAGTCTATATATAACAATATAACGAACACACTTACACTGAATACATCGATAGTACGAAGTCAAATATTGTACCCGACCGCTGCTCTATATATAAGTCTATATATAACAATATAACGAACACGCTTACACTGAATACATCGATAGTACGAAGTCAAACATTGTACCCGACCGCTGCTCTATATATAAGTCTATATAACAATATAACGAACACGTTAACAACGACTACATCGATAGTACGAAGTCAAACATTGTACCCGACCGCTGCTCTATATATAAGTCTATATATAACGAACACGCTTACACTGAACACATCGATAGTACGAAGTCAAACATTGTACCCGACCGCTGCTTAATATATAAGTCTATATATAACAATATAACGAACACACTTACACTGAATACATCGATAGTACGAAGTCAAACATTGTACCCGACCGCTGCTCTATATATAAGTCTATATATAACAATATAACGAACACGTTAACAACGACTACATCGATAGTACGAAGTCAAACATTGTACCCGACCGCTGCTCTATATATAAGTCTATATATAACAATATAACGAACACGTTAACAACGACTACATCGATAGTACGAAGTCAAACATTGTACCCGACCGCTGCTCTATATATAAGTCTATATATAACAATATAACGAACACGCTTACACTGAATACATCGATAGTACGAAGTCAAACATTGTACCCGACCGCTGCTCTATATATAAGTCTATATATAACAATATAACGAACACGTTAACAACGACTACATCGATAGTACGAAGTCAAACATTGTACCCGACCGCTGCTCTATATATAAGTCTATATATAACAATATAACGAACACGTTAACAACGACTACATCGATAGTACGAAGTCAAACATTGTACCCGACCGCTGCTCTATATATAAGTCTATATATAACAATATAACGAACACACTTACACTGAATACATCGATAGTACGAAGTCAAATATTGTACCCGACCGCTGCTCTATATATAAGTCTATATATAACAATATAACGAACACGCTTACACTGAATACATCGATAGTACGAAGTCAAACATTGTACCCGACCGCTGCTCTATATATAAGTCTATATATAACAATATAACGAACACGTTAACAACGACTACATCGATAGTACGAAGTCAAACATTGTACCCGACCGCTGCTCTATATATAAGTCTATATATAACAATATAACGAACACGCTTACACTGAATACATCGATAGTACGAAGTCAAACATTGTACCCGACCGCTGCTCTTTATATAAGTCTATATATAACAATATAACGAACACGTTAACAACGACTACATCGATAGTACGAAGTCAAACATTGTACCCGACCGCTGCTCTTTATATAAGTCTATATATAACAATATAACGAACACGTTAACAAAGACTACATCGATAGTACGAAGTCAAACATTGTACCCGACCGCTGCTCTATATATAAGTCTATATATAACAATATAACTAACACGTTAACAACGACTACATCGATAGTACGAAGTCAAACATTGTACCCGACCGCTGCTCTATATATAAGTCTATATATAACAATATAACTAACACGTTAACAACGACTACATCGATAGTACGAAGTCAAACATTGTACCCGACCGCTGCTCTATATATAAGTCTATATATAACAATATAACGAACACGTTAACAACGACTACATTGATAGTACGAAGTCAAACATTGTACCCGACCGCTGCTCTATATATAAGTCTATATATAACAATATAACGAACACGTTAACAACGACTACATCGATAGTACGAAGTCAAACATTGTACCCGACCGCTGCTCTATATATAAGTCTATATATAACAATATAACGAACACGTTAACAACGACTACATCGATAGTACGAAGTCAAACATTGTACCCGACCGCTGCTCTATATATAAGTCTATATATAACAATATAACGAACACGCTTACACTGAATACATCGATAGTACGAAGTCAAACATTGTACCCGACCGCTGCTCTATATAAAGTCTATATATAACAATATAACGAACACGCTTACACTGAATACATCGATAGTACGAAGTCAAACATTGTACCCGGCCGCTGCTCTATATATAAGTCTATATATAATGAAGTCGCTTGATAACGAAGGTAAAAATAGGGTTCACAGGGCTTCGGTATGAACGTGTTTTACTGTAGAATTATTCAAACTACATTATTTACAGGACAGTGAACCATGTCAATATTATTGTAATCATGACAGGACAAAATGATATTCTTTTTAACATTTACTTCAAAACCCATCAAATGTTAATTAAAGATGTTTACACTTGTAATTTTTCTAAATTGATATTGACCTCAACAATTCAGGTAAGTTGATCTCCAATCGATAAACTGAATACAATTATTTTTTCTTGTTTTTTATTTTTGAATCGACAGTAAAGTTGAAGATTACAATATTTCCATTGAAGAATCAAGAAGGCTGGTTTGATCAACAGTTTTAAGACACTGCGGCTGAAATCAACACCATTGTACTGATTCTGTTGTGCTATTATTTGTTTTAGTTTTACTCCGTTTTTTATGAATGTTCTATTTCAATCAAACATATGTTCGAAGGAGTTGAAGCGTTATAATTAGATAGTAATACGTAAAGTTCAATGTCTCTTCCAAGTCTCAATTGCAGATTCTTCCAACAAAGCTTTGGACTTACAGAAAAAAAAAACTAATGAATATTATCAATGGATTTATGATAGACAGATCTATTGATTTTTGCATGGTCTTTTTATATCCAAGTCATGAATATTTCACTCATATCGATACGTCATCAAATATAGGCGTAGTAGAACTTTTGACCTTTGAAGTGTGCTAAGGGAAATGTGCATGAAGATTTCTTTAAAAAAAGCCACGTGACGCGTGGCATCGTATTTTAAGCCCTTTTCCGAAGAACCCCCGATTGCGGACAAAGAAAGGAAAAACGTTTTCTTTTTTCAATATTACAGACTTCGAGGATCAGATTAAATATAGAATCATAAATATTCTGTCAGTACAATACATTATTGTTAATCTCCTTCTTGGGCTGCCGTAGTATCACTTTCCTGGTCTTTAACTGAATTTGCCAATTCAAAAGGGTTTGCTTTACTTTGGTGCTTTTGGATTGTGTTGCGGGATGATAAGCACCTCCTGTATAGCCGTTAGATACATCCGCTGAGTGTGAAATCAAAATTGAGATTGAAAGAACGTAGAATTATGGGACCTTAAATATAACCAGCGTAATTGCTAATTTTGTCATTAATCTAAAACACACGTATGACGGTTTGTTCCTCTCTCATTAGACTTCAATAATAAAAAGTACAGATAAAACAGTCCTTCCTTTAGTATGTACAGTACAGATCTGTCGAAAGTTAAACACTGGGCGAACGAATTCGAGTCGAAGCTCGGTGATATGTATAGCAGACCAGCTGCATAGCTATATAGGACGGCTGATGAAAATCTAAGGAGGCGCCGAGATGACCTGCTGATTCGACACTAATTCGTTAGCTTAGTGTTAAATTTTCGACAGGTCTGTACTGCAAAATATATACATGTATAATTTATCAGATTTTACACATGGGTTGATTAAGTGTTTAACAAGCGTTGAAATGCTTTGTGTATGCTTTTTTACTAATTAGGCTGACTGTTGGCGTTAATTTAGAGACTCGTGATTACCCATTTTGTTTGAACTCAATCAGAAATCAGTGAGCCACGGAGAATAACAGATAACCGAAGACGCGCGTACTTGG